>KZ806958.1:814889-856106 GCA_000696205.2 Oncopeltus fasciatus | reverse complement strand
CTCCCCCCCCCCCCCCTCTAACATTTTATATAATCTATATTGCTCAAAGTATTCGCTTTTTTTTTAAATCAGTGGACTAAAGTGGGCGAATATATAATTATATTTCATTAATAATTAATTTGAAAAGCCTATTAATAAATAATAGCATTAGTTGTATTTATTAGAGTAGACTATATTTTAGCTTCTAAATAGGACAATAAATCCTTGATTTATATCGGAGAATCAAGAAGATAGGGTAACTTAAAAATAAGTCGAGCATAAGGTATTTTTTTCTAGAAAAAAAAATTGACAATTAAAATTAGATTTTTTTTTTTCAGTTGAGTTGCAGAGATAAAGGTGATACAAAAATATGACAGTTTAAAAAAAAAAGAAAGAAAATTCAATCAAACCAAAAAATTGACCTATACAACGTAGCTTTGATTAAAAAAAATGCCAAAATGAAATATTTCCTAAACATTTACTACCAATCAAGGGAGTTTGGGTTGGTCCCAATCTTTCTGATTTTTTTATTTTTTGAAAAAAAAAAAAAAAAAAGGACAAATTTGGAGTATACAGTTGATCTTATTTTAATCAATGTCATATTTTTTTTCTTAAATATTACACTTTGTATTATTGATTTCATTTTTCAGGATATCCACAGGAATGAGCAATGTACAGAAGAGGTTTCGGGGGTCGCTTTAAGGAAATTTCTTTTGTAGCTTGTGAATTACCCATGAATAGCACTAAGGGTACTGTTTTTTTTTTTTTTTTTACAGGATTTCCTCACAAGGAAACATTACATTCGAGAATGCACTTTTTCCACAAATTACAATATTAGAAGACAGGCCGAGGTTGGAAAGCCAAACACGAGTGAGAAGCATTCTCTGACATCTCTTGGAGAGTACGTGTTTACGTGACAGAAATGTCTCCCCCCTGACAGTATTATTTAACCAAATAGGCGCGGGTTTTTTTTTTTTTTTTTTTTCCACTTTCTCCCTCTCTTTCATCCCTCATTCTGTCGGAGACGCACGAACTCCTGGCGGAAGGAGGGGGTGAGGGGGAGAAAGTAATTATTTCTGTGGGAGAGGGAGGAGACGTGCAGTACGAGGGGTTCGTCCGTGAAGGTACCACTGCCGCATTCCTACCTGGACAGAGGTGAGCTTCGTTTGTGTAGAAGTGCTTTTCTACTTTGAAAGTATTTGAAGCGTACTTGAAAATAAACAGAGGTACACAACATTTAAATCTCCGCTGATGAACCTGATGATGAAAGAAAGTTCCTACCACCGAGAGGGTATGAAGACGACAAAAAAAGTTGGGGAAAATATTTCTACACTACAGATATGCTGACATAAAATCAATTTCAATCGAATATTGAAAATATCAACACTTATCACTTACAACAAAATCTACTAAACTGTTAAGCTTGATATAGCCGGTGAGAGGCGCTGGAATCGCTATAGATAGTGATTATAAGCCTACTTGACTAATCTTATAACATATACAATACAGAAGAACATTTAAAGAATGCCAAAGGAGATTTAGAGGATCATAGTCAGAGAAACAGACTGGGGAAGTATGTCCGATGTCTTTGCCGTCCGCTGTAACAGTACTGCATTTGTATTTTAGCGGTAAATAAGATTGTTAATTATGTTTGTTTGTTGGTTTTATGGAAACAGTAGTTTGCCCAATAAATTAAATTTAGTAGTGACTCTCCTGTAGTCATTATAATCAACCTTTCGCCTGTAGGACTACGATTCAATCATTTCCTTCATAATTGTACAAAACATGAGTTTACACACCTAAAAAAAAAAAAAAAAAAATCGTTCTTATTCTGTTTATCGTAAGGAGGTTAGTCAAGCGTTATTTATTTTATTATTAAATTTAACTTTGAATTAAGTACAGCGATCTTCTCCAAATTGATTAGCTTAATTTTATTGCTGCGGTGAAATTCTACTCCCCAAACGTTTAAAGCTTTTAAAAAAGTATATTTTCTATCAACTTTATTTATTTTTATATTTATATCTTAAGTATTTTAAAGACTTTCCCCCAATTTAAGAAACTAATATCTGGCAGGTGATTTATTGAAGATAATCCTTTTTCCTTTGTAAGGATAAAACTGAGGAGCGTGTGATAGGACAAGAGGTATTGGAGAAGGAAGGGCTGCCGCACTCGTGTCTGTATGGAGAGATGAGGACCCAACTCTCCACAGCCTAAAGGTCAGAGATCCCCGAGGTGCTCGTTACATCAAGTGTCTTCTCAATGGCGTATCAACTTTTCCCTGTCACTTCTTCTCTCCCTGCTCAAGACTCACTTCCTATCATCACATAGACACTCGACAATCTTCACAAATCCTTTAAAAAAATGGGGTTTTTTTTTTCTATCTATCATTTTTCATATCGCTCATGCTCATCCATTTATATACATCCTTTTTGCACTTTGATTGAATATAGTGTTGTTTTTTAATTCTTTTTTGATTTTTCACAAAAAGTGCTTCATATTCCAAATTCTTTAAATAAAATTAGAAAAAAAAAAGAAAAAAAAGAAAATCATATTTGGTTAGGTCAGGAATTGGCCATAGATTTAAAATATATGTTTATAATACAAATCGTAATTCTTCCTTTTGTGGATGAAATTATGCACTATTCTACCTGAGGGCATCCATGTTTGTTAGTGAATTCATTTTTATTCAAGCTCATTTTGCTAAATTCGGGTCATGTGTTCAACATTCATTGCCTTCAGTAACTGTCTAGTTGTATTTACCATTTCATCTTCCGGGTTGGACCGAGTCAAATTGTTCTTTTTTGCCGAGCTTTCGCACATCATGTGATGGCTTCTTCAGGGCTGTATTTACCATTTCATCTTCCGGGTTGGACCGAGTCAAATTGTTCTTTTTTGCCGAGCTTTCGCACATCATGTGATGGCTTCTTCAGGGCTGAAAAGAGAATGTTTTATTAACTCATTCTCTTTTCAACTGTCTAGTTTTTTTTTTTTTTTTTTTTAGCGCTTTAGATTAAGATGAACTTCGTCATGGAATCAAGAAAAACAAACGCCCATAGGCATCACAATAGATTTCATATTTGCATATTACAATAATGACCATTCACTCATTAAAATTTCAAAAGCGCCAATAATTTGTTTCTCTGCTCAGGCAAAATTAACAATATCATTACTTGTATAAAAGTTTAATATAAATAATTTTAAATTTTTGAAACACATACAAAGTAATCATTGGGTTTTAGACTATTCCGAAGAAATATAGCTATTGAGGTTTCTCATGACAGATTTTTTTTTTTTTTTGGAAATTTCTTTTGATATTTTCAGCGATCCCACTCTCTGACACCAAAAATATCAGTTGAAAGAAAAAAATATATAGAACACTATAATATATNTCTCTTGATGGAAAAGAAGTTTTTTCTTGGCCAAATGCGGTCGTTTTTTCTTTAAATCCTCATTAAATCGGTCCAATAAGTTGGTATAATATTATATAAAGGTTTTTACTTATATATATACATAGGAAAAGTCATGGTAGATGAGTGGTACTTTACCTCAATCATAAATTTTTACCTTAACCGCCGCTTTTGTAAATCTCCTGTAGGGAAAGCGATTCACGTTAATAATATTAAGTTGTTTTGTTGTTGTTTTTTTTCTAACTTAACTAATCTTACATTGGAAAAATTAAAGTATGGTAAATTAAAAATACATATGCACGTCTGTCGCGCTATAGCGTCCTATATTTTCAAAATAATGAAAACGAATTAGGTATTTCAGACAGAATGATTTTATTTTGATTGAAGTCAGAGGATGTGGAGGTGGGGTTTACAGGAACGCCAAAATTTATAATGCTGATATCTTAATTTTATTTGAAATTAATAAAAGTTTGTAGAGTAGTATTGGACCTATAAATAATAATAAATCAAATTTTCTAAAATTCAAGCTCTATAACATTTTTACAATGTTATTTACGAAGGTAGATATTTACGAATACAACTAGTTGAATGCCTCACTCTTCCTTTAAGGTCATAGAGCCAGGTTTAGTATCTTGCCTTTGTTATCTTCCGCTTATGGGATATAATTCCTTATTCACTCATATTTATATATAACTTTAGTGAATTATGGAAATTCTGCTTAGATTAGCAGCTCCTCTGTGACGAATTTTTATTTTATTACTTGGAATTATTTATTTTTTGTCAAAGATAAAATGATAACGTTCAAATATAATTTCATACAATTGCACTACTGGTTTCACAATTTTATTTGTGTGAACACCCTCAAAGCTACTGTTTTCTAATGTTCTTTGAGATGATTTCTAAACTTTGGCTCATACATAATCAAAATAGCAACCAGATGTATTAATATTTGACAGTTAACCTCATGTTGCTTAAACCTGGACGAAAGGTTAAGTGTCTTGGTTGTATAACAACTGAGTAATATCTACCAAATGACTTTTCGCGCTGTTTTTATTTCGTAGTTTACTAATGACGTATTAAATTATTCTCTTAGGCTTATTAATGTCAAGGCACTAAATATAGTACCTTCAATTTGTTTATGTAGCCTTGCTTGAGGTTAACCTTGCTGTGTCAGTAGGGCGAGGTGGGCTTTCTTCATAAAGTTCGCTCATCTTTCCCATTAGCCTGCGGTCTGTAGGTGGTCAGAGATTTTTAACTACCCGAGTCCTAACCTCCGACCTCCCTCCCAACTACCTAATCACAACTCTCACTTATTCTATTGCTTCCCTCGTATTTTCTCCCTTCTTTTTCAAAACCTCAAAGCAAACCTCGACCTCCTGTGGTGTCAGAAAATTATATTCATTAAAAAAGTTGAATTTGCTGTTAAACTTATAATGTCCAATTTAGATCTAAAGTAGATTAGATATTGTATAATTTCTATTTTAAGCACAGACTGTCTGTAAACTACCTCCCTCCAATTACCAAGAGAGCTTAAAAAATATAATCCGTTTAATACACACACACACAAACGCATATATATATTCTCTGAGGAGGTCTATATTAAAAATTAGTTATATCTCTATTAAAATATACTCATGAAAAAAAAAAGAAGAAATTGTAAATATGAGAGACGTAAAAATACATTTAAAAACAAATTAACAAAGACTTTACATATTACATTAACGATTCATAAGAATGTAAGTAAGAGATCTAAAAGTCGTACTTTTTTATTTCTAACTGTACAGGGTCAGCTATGAGTTATTTTTATTTTCTTCTAATTGTTCTTTTATGCCAGTAAATTTATATAAATATTTTTTTTTGCGTGTTAGCCTTCCATTCAACCACTTAGGGTCATGGAGGAAGGGGCTATCTACAGGTTGCCACCCTATTTTAAACACCCATGGCTCAGGACAAGCTTCTATATTATAAATAAAAGATTGACCTGGGCGGGATTTGAACCCGCGGCGTCAGGATTGCGAGACCCGTACGGATCCCCTGAGCTAGCCTGGCGCCCCTAATCCTATAGTTTTACGATACATAATTTTCTGTAACCCACAACCAGGTCATAGTCACTCGTAGTATCAAAGTCAATAGACAGAAATTATGGACAACCCTAACAATTGACGAGAGTCATATGAAAGCCCTATACTAACATCCATTAATCTTTCAACTAAATTCAATCTCCCCTCCAATCCTCAATCTAACAATCCTCTTTGACAAATAGTAGCTAATCTCATCTCCTGGATAAGATTTAAGCGAATTCTTCCTGCGGGCCTACGAATACCCTTCTAGAGATTATTTTGACTTTTGTGTCAGCAAAGGGGCTCTCGACTTCTTTGGCACTCCGTTTCTGTAAAACTCTCCATATTGCACTAACACCTAGTGGGTCACTGGGATTTAAGGATTAATGTTTCCTTTATACTTGAGGCCATTCCATAAATAAGTTCCTAGCTCCCGAAATTTCTAATTTAATCCTAACTAATATATTTTGTTCTGTCTTATTCTTTTTCAACAGATTTAATGTGAAAAGTTCGTCCAGGATGTCCTGCATTAAAGTAATTGCACTGAGCGAATCCGACAGTATAGTAGTTTACTAATATTTGTTTAAAACTTTCTTTTCTCAAAAATAATTTCTCCTTGAACCCTTAAAAATTCATTTACACCCCCANTACGAGGGCGGATCAATAAGTGCGTGACTTTTTAAATGAAACAAAGGTTTTTTGATAAAAAGTAATTTTATTTTTCAACATAGTCTCCTTTGAGCTCTATACACTTCGTCCAACGTTTCTCCAATTTTTTTATCCCTTCCAAAAAAAAAGATATCTCGAGCTCCTCAAAATATGTATTTGTTTGTGAGATGATTTCATCGTTGGAATAAAATCTCTTTCCGCCAAGCCATTTCTTAAGTTTTGGAAACAAGAAATAGTCACTCGGGGCTCAATCCGGAGAATACGGCGGATGAGGGAGCAATTCATAGCGTAATTCTTGAAATTTTGCCATGGAAACAACACACGTATGGACTCTTGCATTCTCTTGATGGAAAAGAAGTTTTTTCTTGGCCAAATGCGGTCGTTTTTTCTTTAAATCCTCATTAAATCGGTCCAATAAGTTGGTATAATATTATATAAAGGTTTTTACTTATTATAAATAACTATGAATGTCAAGATTTCAAATTGATATTATTTAGGTAAATAATCTAAAAGGTTATTTCCACCAGCAATGAATATAGAACTGTCCTACCTTCCATTCTCCGTCTTCATTGGTTTTTGCAAACCATATGTTGGCGAGCGCTTTCGGACATTGTCCATCTTCTGGCCGAATACATGCGTTCATTGTCACTGTCGCTGTCAAACGCTCGACAACAGATGGTTTGCAGAAACCAATGAAGACGGACAATGGAAGGTATGACAGCCATATTATTTATTTTAAAGTTATAAACACTTGATTATCTAAAAATATTATTATTTAATCATTTTTTTAACAGCTTTGTAACTACAGAGGGTCATTATCGTTAAGGTTGATTTTCTAAATATAGTAGCTGTGAGAATATACAGCTTTGTCTTTTATTATTGTGAAATAAGTTTCCAACTTTCATTTTAGCCAATGTCATCCGAATTTGTTACAATATATAACATATTATATAGAGAATTTAAAACTAAAATTATCTTTGGAGGCCTATAGTCATTTCCTGACTGGAGGAATTTTACCAAATACTACTTCAAAACAAAATGACTGCTCATATTTCCGAAAGACTCACACTCACAAATGTCATATTCCAGGAGTAAGAACTTTTTGAAAGAGAATTGTTTTCCAGTTTCCCGTACACGGAGCAAAGTACAAAATTGTAAATTTCGGTTGATGCTTCAGTGCTATTCTGAATTAGAGGTTTTTGAACTGCATTTCCACAGTCTCACAGCACTGACACAATTTTAATTGCAATTGTTAACACTAGATGCAACTATGATTTTGTTCATTAATTTGTTGAATGTGACTTTTTCTTCAAAACCATGATGAAACCTCATCTAAATATCACGAAAAAAAATCTCATAAATGGTATATTAATCCATTCTAAGGCGCTTTTTTAGAAACAGATGTGTTGTTTTATTTAAAAAGCTGAATCTACAAACAAGAATTTCCTTCTAACATATCACAACAAATTTAAATTATTCGCCAAACTATTATTGATGTATTAATTGCTAATGTAGTTTATTTTATATGCAAATTTGTATATATGGTAACTTTGCTCTCAGTATGAAGAGATTTTATGAGTAACTCACAATAAACTTTTTATGACAGCATGTTGTGTTTATTCATTACTATTTTATTCAATATATTTCGGACACACACGGGCGCGCGCGTGCACACGCACACACACACACACACACATATATATATATANATATATTAATTATACAATGGCATTAAACTTCAGAAAGATTTTAGTTCAGTGGAATAACTTTTTGTAAATTTTTCATTAATGCATTCTTTATTTGATGTAATAAGAAAAGAAAATGCTTGCAAAATAAATAATAAAATTTTCATCGAACACAAAGCTCTAATATAAAAAAAAATAAATGAGAAACACGATACAGTAATTGCTGTAAGTAATTGCTAATATTCCTGTAGGCTCAGATGACTAGCCATGGCAGTTTAGCAAGTATAAATGTGTAAACTAGGACGCGTTTTTTCTCTCCGATATGAAACGTACATTTAATGTCCTCATTAAGAAGTCAATTATTCATAAAGCTGTGGAAAAGGATACAGAGATGGCTGTTAATTTTTTTATTTCAAGCTTTTCTTGTTCAAATTTTAAAAACTACGCCAGCTAATAATTATAGACTCGATACGTACGTTCATTTTACGATGACAGTTAATTGTCTATTTTAGAAGTTTGAAGTTACGTGTGGCATCTCCACATCCAATATGGGCACGAGCATTAAATGGTCGGAAATTGAAATAAAGCTTATGGAAAAACAATTTATACCACGTGCTAACAATAAAAATATAAATACTTGTGAGGAAAAACACGCATCATAGACTCAAGTAAGTTCATTTTTTTTTTTTTTTTATTACTTCTGATAGTTTTAACCTCTTTCTGGCGAGTCTCCAAAATATTGTGAAACACATTCTAGACACTCGTCTAGCGCACTTAGAGGACTTGGACTTGGAAGTCTGTCGGAGAACGCGGCAGTCGCGCGGGACGCTATCGAGGTCGGTCGAGCGTGTGAACTCCCTCCATAACGGACCTGTCTTCCCGCAAGAAGTACAACCCCACAGCAAAACCTTCCGAAGAGTTTAGCTGTAAGGATACGTCCCAGAATCCAACGCCAGCTAACTGTTGGTTTGGAAATAAATAGGATCACAAGATTCATCAGCCATAAGCATAACCTCTTTGCAGAGTTCTCCCATTGTTTTTAGAGCTTTTGTCAAAAATTGTAACATCTACTTATATTCAAAGTATAAAATATTTAATAAGCCTATTTAGTAATAAAAATTGAATAATTCATTATTTAAAACATTTAAAATTATTTCAATGCATTGAGATATAAAAAATAATAATAACAAAGTTAGCCACCCATTACTGTCATTTTAAAAGTTCAAATTGTTTTCAGAATCCATTGATTTTAATATTAAGTAATTAGAAAGTAAAAAAAAATACTGATATAAATATATAATTTTTCGATATCTTATATTTACTGGGTAAACATAACATATGGAATTAATGAGGTAATAACAAAAAAATGAGGGTGTCCTTCACACTTACTTTACAATTATTTTGACTTATTTGCTGCTAGGAAGGCACCCAAAGAATTCCTTGGCTTTCAACAGAAACACTACCTTATCTCGTCTCGTTGGAATACTTCAGACTCTTGATCTCAGACTGATGATGGAAGTTCTGACTTCCGAAAGCAGCCAAGTGCTAATAAAGGGAAAGCAAGTTTGAGGGAGACCGTAATTCTTCAATCACGTCCTTAGTGAATTTCGCTCCCGGCAAAAAATAAGTAGAAATTGAGTTTATTGAAGACTTGGTCTTGTAAGAGGAAAATAGTGCCACTTCCTCGATTTATTTTTAGCTTTAAAATGTTCAAAGACAATAGGTATAATCAGGACACTCAACCATTCGTTAAAGTCCCAATTGCATTGACACACACAGAGGTTTAAATTTAAAAATCGGAGAACGATAAAGTATATCATAACTCACTTATTTTGTAATGATATTAAATTAATTTTACTAATTTGATCTTTCATTAAATATTTTAATTATCTGTAGAAAACAAAATGGGGTAAATCTACCCCTAATGAATATTAGTTAAGTAATTAGTGTTTAAAAGAAAGTCTCTGAATCTCGGGATCCTCATGAGTTGGATGTTATTAAACACGGTCTACAAATACTTTAATGACTTCTACTCAATTTCCAGAGACTTTCTTTTTTGTATAATTACAATACTTCCATTCCTTTGTAATCAATGTGTGGGAGTCAAATCGTAATGGACTAGTGTTGCTACATTCTGACAGGCCAGAGTTAATAATTTTTTACTCACAACTTTTTTGGCTGAAATGAATTCCTTCATATAAAGGGATTCATCAATATACTAATCACATAAGATTTTGGGTCTAGTGTGGCAAGAGTATATTCCTATAAGTTTAATACAGCCTACATAATAATAGTCATACTATATTATGAATATAATGTATAAGCCAAAATAATAATTGTCAATCTTTGACTTATTCATATCATTTTATTTAAACTAAATAAAATAATATCAATAAGTGCGTCATGTAGCAATGCGATATATTAATGATATGCTAAATGAAACCATCATTTTTTTTAAAACTAATAATTCAATAGTCTTACAGACCGTATGGGGGCCAGGTTGGACCAATTGATTGCCCCAGATTCAATACTCACAAACACAGTCAGAGGTTTTCTTTCTTACTGCGCTTCTGTCTGCAATGACCCAGATAAATTGCTACTAGGAACCAGCCATATGTGAGTCATTCCTCATTGAACGGGAAAGAAATATGATAACACACACCTTAACACCTGAAAACACATCTTTAAAATGTGTTCGTCCCCATGGGCTTATATAACTAGTCGTGAAACTATTGTTCTACGTAGATAATGAGCTCAACAACTTAATCTACAGATAACTTACGTGTTTTCTTATTTTTGAACTCTGTAAAAGATTTTCTATGTGTGCTGTACTCACCTGAAAAACAAAAAGCAAACCTTAAAATTTTGAATTTATACATCAAATTACAACTAATGTTTTCAATATAATATGAGTAGGGTCTGATATTATTCGGTATTGATATAATTCTACAGAGTTACTCAGAAATGTCGATAATTATACAAAAGTCTTTAGATTTTATAAAGAGATATATTAATTATACAATGGCATTAAACTTCAGAAAGATTTTAGTTCAGTGGAATAACTTTTTGTAAATTTTTCATTAATGCATTCTTTATTTGATGTAATAAGAAAAGAAAATGCTTGCAAAATAAATAATAAAATTTTCATCGAACACAAAGCTCTAACAATGAATTATTTAATACAAAATTTATCGATTTTATTGCATAAAATGACATAAGCTTTCGCAAATTAAAAAAGGTCAATCACTAAGTAATTTTCTCCCTATTTATGGAAAAGACGAAATTTTAAGAATTTATTAGTATCACTTGAAAATATTAGTGACTTTAGGATTTCTTAAATGTTTATTTCAAGAAGTGGCTATCTCTAGTCAAAGAGATTTTATACCGAGGTTATTTAGAGAGTTACCTGCAGTATTAGGCTAATAAAAGAAAGGTCTTATTTTGATTATAGAAATTTTATATTTTTAGAGTTTGGTTAAAATAATGCGTGCAGTTTGAAGGTTTTGAATAAGGGATTTGACAAGAGCAATTTACTTATGGGGGTCTGTAGTCTAAAGGAATTTCGGTAAGAGGGAATTTGTAGAACCAAAAAATTTGCTGAGGGGTTTTCAAAATGTTTATTCCTCGGGGGGTGTTTTTAATGTCAGAGGTGCTTTAGACGAGAAGTGCTGAGGAAGAAATTTCATTGTGAGAAGGTATCTTCAATCCAGAGGACTTGTAACTGTACGGTGTGGTATTATAAATAACTTATTTTGTACTTTAATATCTTAATAATTCATTCAATTTATTGACATGAAATTTAACTCACAAAATTACATTGAATTCTCTTTAATTTGTAACTGTTCATAAACGCAGAGCAGTCGTATCTCTATTGTTTATACACGAAAAAATTGAGGAATGCAATTAAGATGTAATCACCAAAAGATTTATATCGTGATGTGAAGATTTTTTTACGATATGTTTTGTATTCAATAAACTTATAAATAATCTTACATCACGTAATAACATATTTTTGAAGAGAATGTACTCTGTTATTCGTAAAATCCACAACAAATATAATATTAATTTAAGGAAAAATTAAAAAAATATTCCAAAATTAAAAATTTTTAAAATAAATNTATTGTATAATATATATTTGTATTTATATTATTATTCGAATAAAATTCAGAATGGAAACTTAGAACGGAAAAAAAAAAGCAAAGAGTAATATAATTGCTTATTAATTGCGATTTACTTCGTCAAAATACATCAAAACTACAATAAGATATTTGTCGATTTTTCAACTGGTCCATTTGAGTTGCTCCCCCCTCCCCCTTAAACATTTTAAATCAACGGAATGGTGATTGAAATATATGATTTTTAAATTATTTGATTTTTTTTTGTTGTTGTTGAGTTTCGATCAAAGGAGATCCAAAAAGATACAAATTTTTAAAAAAATAATGTGTATTTCTTAAATTATCTGCCAACGTTTCGGCGTACATCGTAAGCCATCTTCAGGGCTAACATGAAGAAACTGAAATTTGGGTAGGAACTATCAGTGCCGGAAAGCGGTTTAGATTTGTACAGCTCAGAGAGTAACGCGTCCGAGTGTCAAGTATGGGAGTTACTCTCCAGCCAAGATTTACTCGATTCACAGTTTGCATACTTCTGCTGGGAGTAAGAGTAACATTAAATATTTAAAGCGTAAAATGTTAGTTAACTCCGAGAAAAGTTATCTTTAATAACCTTCGAAAGCCAGGACGTTAATTACAATTTGAGAGAGCCGGATCAAGTAACTAGGGTTCACCAAGACGAGGGGTGCAGGCGGGGATTTCATACTTCCGTAGTTCGCCCCCTCCCACCCACCCACCCCAATGGCATAAACATAAAGAAGAGAAATTATCCAGAGCTGGAGAAGAGGGTCGTGTCTCCAGTGATATGCATACGGAGCTACTATTACTTTCATTTCCAGAGAGAATTCCGAATAGCACCACGTTGTAAGGGATTTTCCTACTTAGCTGGAAAATACCTCTCCCATCATCACTTTCTCTCTAATAAATGGTTCAAGGGGCAATACATCGGTGCTCCATTTAAAGGAAGGATCCTTATATAAGGTACTGAGAAAAGTCCCCTCTAAAAATCAAAATTCCATAAACCTCAGAGAAATACTAGAAGGATGAACATTTTTCAATAATAAACAATTTTTTTTATATTCACTAATTTAAAATTTTTTAAACAAAAATCATTGTTCACATGTAAATACATATAGGGCTCGGCAGTCAATTGGTAAGGACAATGGGTATCTGCTTCCATTTAAAGACTCATACTATCCTTAGTGTACTCTTTGAAACATCCTGCTCTAATTGTGTAAAATTAGGCATTGACTAAAGAAAAAACCAGGCGTCTACAACTGTGTGATAATACACACTTTCTTTAGTGTAAAAAAAGAAATATATCCTTAACTTGTGTTTACCTCTTGAGTTTTTATGTCCTGCAACAAGAATAAAACTCAAGAGATAAACACAAGTTAAGGGGTTTGGGTTATACACACACACACGCATACACGATCGCACACACACATATGTTCCAGTAATTTCTAATCCTTAAAATTTAGTTTTTAATTTCAATCTTTCTAGGCCATGTGCCACGATTTGGTGCAGAGAGAATGCCCCCCCCCCCCCAAAAAAAAAATTCTGCTGGAGACTTCTCTCGAAAAAGAGAGGACGCTCCATAAAACACTGGACATGCCACGTGGAAGAGGATCATTGATTGGCGACGGAAGGTGTTCGGCCAGGATGTGAAAGATGTAAGTGTACGAGAGGGTAATATCCTCATTGGACTGGCGAGCTGGATAAGGGGAAGATAAAAGTCTTAATAAGAATTAAGAAGCAAGTCCTATCTCATTCGAGCAAAATGGATGCCAAATTTCCCATGCCCAACATTATTTATTCCTTACGATCCAAACATTGTATTAAATTAAAGTAGTTTATTATCGCCGAGATTTGCAACTTTTTTCACTTTCTCCTGTGTTTAGCTGTGCTTAAATCAGAATATTTATTTTCTAAGGAAAAATCAAAAACGCTAAACATAAGACCACAATCAAATCTTATCTTTGTGCATTTTGTCCGTAGACATGCCCTTCAGACAGGATCTGGCGGAAGGAGATCGAGTGAGACAAGGTGTGTCGGCTATTGGGGGCCTAAAATTAATGTAAACACACACACGCACACGCAGTCCGGTGGATTAGAAAGTGGACGAGTTTTGAGTGGACCAGTTCTTCCCTCCAAATCCGGTACAGACGTAGACAGAACTCAAGGGTACGTCCCATACCAGCTGTATCCTATGCAGATGTAATTTAACAGATTAATGTCACATTACATTGTAATTTTTACATTTATGGTCAGCACCGTGAGTACTAAAGTAATCTAGTGAGACTAATGATTTCAGTAATCCTTAAACGTTCTTTGTTTCTAGAATAATGAAAATATTCCATAATGCGTCATTTTTTTTTTAAATTTCCTCAAAAATTGTTTAAGCTCTATTAAGATACAATATTATTTTATTAAAGTAAACATAAAACTTTTATGTTCAGAAATAAACATTTTTTAAGAGGAAATAAACAATAAAAATCTAAGGACCTAAATTGTTAAATAATACTGCCAGAAAAAATGGGCTCTTAAAGCGATTTTGTTGAAAAATTTTGGGAAAATACTTGAATTACTGAGTATTTTGAATTTCAAAATTTAAAAGAAATACATTTTACATTTAAATATAAAAAGCTCTCTTGTTTTAAAAATTATAGTAAAATTAAAAAATTCATTATATAAGCTGTAAGAAGTGGGACATTATTGTATATAGAAATCGATACTTGTGTATTCTTTCGAGAGTCCCTGGTATTTGTAATTATCTATGAAAATTTGATGATAAGTAAGATAATTTAATATAAGTCACATTATATAATCCGAATAAATTTAATTTTGATTAAAGAAAATTTCTCATATTTAGTTCATTTATTAAATAATCAGCAATAATTTGCATACCTCTTACATTTATACTATTACTTTAAAAAAAAAGTAAAAAACGATTAATTTTAATTATTTAAGCTGGTCAAAAGTACTTATAATAATAAAATAATAGCCCATGGGGACCGTTCGAGTCTCGCAACCTGACGCTGTGGGTTTAAATCCCATCCAGGGCGAGCTTTTATAAATAAATTATTGTCTTAAGCATGGCCAGAACCATGAAGGGGGTAGCAACCTGTAGAGAACCCCCCCTCCCCACCCTTATGGACCTTATTGGTTGAAAACGAGGCTAAAACTTATTAAAAGAAAAGAAATTAAAAAAATAGCAAATATTTGGGTTTTTAAAAAATGTCTTTGTACCATAGTCAAATAATTAAATAACATTGAGAGAATTTGGAGCAGCATAAAATAAAAAAACTAAAAATTTTACACCATTTCCATCAAATATTGAAAAATATCTGTAGCGGTTTCGAAGCAACCTTCAAAATTGTTTTAATAGACTAGTCTTCTATACACAACAGAGTGCTATAAAAGAAGATGACTAGGAAAGCCCAGGGTATGGTGGTTGTCTGTGAATTCAAGGAAAACAAGGTATTTTCCAACATTTATTGAAGGATTTTCCTAATTTCATATAATTTCTTTGTAAAAAGTGAAAATTAATGCAAAGCAGCGGTGAACATCTTCCAGGGCAAGCATTAATTACAAAAACCATAAGTATTTCTTTATTATTCGCTTTCTCGACTTTTGCATACTCCAGGGTAATTAGGCCTCTTGTCAAGCAAGCAATACGAGACGTAATTTTATCGTGTCGTTGGATACAATTAAATAACGCAATGCAGAATTACATGGAGTGGATTCACGTAGCCCTCTGTTTTCACCAATGGAAATACAGGTATACACTACTTTACGTACAGAAGTTTGTTAGGCGTGAAAGTACGACAGCTGTGTGTATATCTGTGTGGAGGAAGCGATGCGGGAAGAATCGGAAGTCTCTGCAAAGGACTACGGTGCTCGAGAAGACTGCCAGCGCTGACTGGTCATCCTCAGAGAACAATCCAGGATTCCGGACCCGCTAACCCCCTTCTCCGCCAGAAAGAGATATTCTCTATGGGGCATTGTCGGCGGGGTTCTGTCTCCCATTGTGACTGAGAGCGACTCTTTCTGCTGTCCGCCATTGTCTTCCAGCCCTACATTTCGCCCCCTCGGGAAATCAATAATTATTGATCGAAGAAATTGAATTTCAATGGGGAGTGGAGAAACGGTGAAATTTCCATAGTGCAACAATCACTCTTCTACCCACCCCTATTGATGTTTTTATGAGAAAGTTCATCTCTAAAAAAAAAGTTATCAAAACTTTCTTTGATTATTTTTCCGACCAGAAAATGATTATGGGGAATAAGAATTGCAGGTCTTCTTGATAAATTTTTATAATCAATCAATGGCCCATCAATACTGACTTTGAGGAGCTTTGTGAAGAAAGGAAATTTATAAACGATCCGCTCGCAAAATTCCGCATAACAAGAGCACACACATCTTGAGGAACACTAACCCGCAATGCAGGGGAGGCGTTCGGCGAAACAAGAGATCCAATGAAGATCACGATAGAAGGGGATATCGAGAAGAATTTTCACCACCTGGAGCTAGGATAGATGACAAATCTCTTCAAGTCTCGAAAGTCGGATTCGCAGAGGACTACCTCACGACTTGTATCTAAGGAAGAAGGTCTGTTACTCGAATAGTGCAGTGAAAGAGTAGTCCGTCACTCAAGAGTTGCGTAAACTTGGCAGTTTACCTACGTTTGACTACTGATTGCCATCGATAAGAGTAAGCTACTGATTTGCACATTCAAATACGAAGAAAAGATGAATACGGTGGAAGACGGCTGGGAGAGAAGAAGGTGCACTCAATCCCAAAAGTCCCAATCTTGTATATCATTGTCGTCAAGTGGAAAATTTGTGTTACAATAAGTTGTTTATACTAATCAATAAGGATAATTATAAATATTTTTTTCAAATATCGTTTCTTCTAAACGCCTCCCCCCTCCCACCTATTTATTTTTATAGCCAGTAACAAAGTCATTCAATGTCTTACAGGAAGAAGATTATGTTTCGATTATTTAAAGCTATATGGCAAGTAGACAAAAGAAACACAAAGACAATATATATTTTTTTTTTTTTTTTTTTAACTGGACTTATATTTTTTGCTCAGTGAAAAAATCAAAAACACTGTTTAAGGTTGTGACATGATAGCAATGTGAAAAGCTTGATTTATTCATGGGAAATCTGATAAAATATATTAATATATCCTTCTGTTACCCTGTTAAGTATTAAATCCATTCGTTTTTATTCAAACGAATATGACGGAGTTAGAGCTATAAAAGCTAATGCCTTCTACACCTCTCGGTCGGTCCGAGTTCATCCTTAGCAAGGCAAACTTTAAGAATCAAATTGTAATATCAAATTGGGCAATGATTCTTCAAACCTATTTATTTATTTAACCTTCCTTTCTAGCACTTGGAGCGGTGGAGGAAGGGGTTATTATCTATTGGTAGCGACTCTATTCTATACCAATTTCTCAGGGAAAACTTATATTTCTCTGCATTTGCACATGTCGTGTACCGTGTATGTCTGATTGCACTATCCTTAATTGATTCTACAGAACATTCGCTCTCCACTCCTTTCCTATATTGAAAGAGCAACAAGATATCACTCAAATTCAGTGGAACTAACTAACTATTATGCATGTCATAAAGAAGTTTGCATTCTCCCAATGTTGCTAATTAAGGCTATGTTCAAAGTACACCAGAATTTTTGGTATACTATGGCACACTTCCCTTGCCAGAGGATGTTCATGGAAGCGTCTTCAAGTATCCTCCAGATACGCGCTCATAACAGAACCTAACTAAACTGAAGAAATCGAGGACCAGGACAACATTTGGAGCAGAGAGTTTCGAGGTCGAACCTAGTGCTAACAGAGCTGACTCCGGGATGACATTACTTGAAATGCTACAAGCTAATGTCAGAGATTCAATATCTCTCTCAAACCTTCGGCAAGAGAAAACATGTGATTCGGGTCGATTTTGCAACTATTAACATTTCCATAAATGTGTGTAACCTTTCGAATACCCTTGCTTTAAACTGCCTCAGTCATACCCTTCTACACACATGAAAAATATGGAACCAGATAAAAGATAAATGTACTAGTCAGTATTATTTTTTCAGAAACAGTAATCATAAGGATCTGAAAATTTCCACTTTACATATTTTAAGGTATATAAAAGCAATAAATAAGTAAAAAAAAAAAACAATATTAATGAATAATCCCTTGTATTTCTTAAACTACTTCTTACTCAAATAATGTAGTCTTACAACAATTCTGTTACCCTCACATCTGCGGGTGTACTCTTTGAAAAAAAAATATTATCCTTATTTTTCTTTCGTGTGTACATAATCAGTTTGAATAAACATTTTATCTCTTTGTTTATCCATAAGAAAATCAGTGTGGTACCCACGATGCGGCTTTTGTAAAATAATATTAATCTAACCTAGGAGTAGAAAATTATATTTACCTATATTTACAAACACACACACACACACACACACACAGATATATAANGAATAAGGGGTATGAACATGATCCGAACGAACCGATTTAGACAGAGAGAGAGAGAGAGAGAGAGTCTATATCGAAATAAATAAGCATATTTTAGCATATATTAAATAAATATATTTTATAAACCGTTAGATTATTTCATTAATGGCTGAAATCGGTTGAAAAGAGAGAGTAGAAGGGAGTAAATCAAAGCCAAATTGAAAATTTTTCCATATTTTAATTACTGTGAGATATCTGCAAAATTTGGCAAAACTTTTATGTGCAAACTATTATTATGCAAAATTTTAATTATTTTACACTAAATGAATAATATTCAGTTTTGATATTAATTTCGAGTGTTGTGCGCCCTCTTATTTTAAAAATAAAAAAAACCAATTCGGTAATTAGGCTTTTCATTGCAAAAATTTGAAGATTTTTTTTTTTTTTTATTTCGTTGAATTCGAATGAGGGAGAAGGGGAATTTTAAGGAAAGTCAAATTTTTTATTATTAAAATATTTGTTGTTAGTGCGAAATATAATATTCAAACACACAAATTTTTCAACATTTTTAGGAAAAACGTCTTTATAAATAAGGAATTAACTAATATAACTATAAAGGATGAACTTCCCCTCCCCTCGTATCCTTCCAGACTAATCTAGACCAAAATTTAGTGATTTCCTCACTTACTATTGTCCCTTCTGCTCTGTGAGAAAAATTTCATCCGTCATCCAGGAAACAAGGAAAATCATTGTAAAATACATAGTGCCTATGTGATAGACTTTTTGTAAATATACAAACTGTTGTAAATTAAGAAGTATTAATGGTGCAGTAAGATTTGAATTGGAAGGGAATTTGAAAATCGAAAACAATTTTCACTTATTCTAAATTGGAACTTTTAAAAAAATGTAAACTCACGGCATGAAATTGGAACACAAAGGTGTGCTTTCTGAGATCAGAGACTGGGACTAGGTTTCAAGTACTCAAACTTAATCTCGTGGCAAAATGCAGACAGAAAACCCAACTTTTCTCGAGTTATACGCCTTTGGAAAATGTAGGTTCACACATTAGTGCTCCCGCTGAAGGCTGACACGCGTCAGCTATTCGGACTTATTCCTTGTTGGGGGAATGCCAACAATTCCTGCATAACCCCCTTCCCGGTGGGATATCGCAAGGAGGGATGTCGACAGAGGAGCTGGGAACTCGGCGAACTTCCCGTGGGATCTGGCCCTAATGAGAGCAAGCCGACTTAGATCCCTGTAGGCGATCGCATACTGTATTTCTCAGTGATCGCAACCTTTCTGTGTCAGACGCCAAGTGACAGCCGCCGAAACAAAGGGTAACACCTGTCTTCATGGCACAGCGTAATGGAGTTACAACTCATTCAAACTTTCCCTTGAATCACTTCAACAAGTCCATCACTTAGGAGCCATTACGATTTTACAACGAAAATATTTCTATATAAATTATGGCCGCCCTCTAAACTCAACTTTTCCTTCATGGGATTTCTAACCAAAAAATTAATTATCATACCTTCTATTACCCGTCTTCATTGGTTTATGCAAACCATCTTCTGTTGGCGAGTGCTTTCGGACATTGTCCATCGTCGTGGCCGAATACATGCGTTCACTGTCACTGTCTGTATTCAACTGCTGAATGCAGACAGTGACAGTGAACACATGTATTCGGCCACGAAGATGGACAATTTTCGAAAGCACTCGTCAACAGAAGATGGTTTGCAAAAACCAATGAAGACAGATAATAAAATGTATGATAGTCTTCTATATTCATGGGTAGTCATAATAACCCTTTAGATTATTTACCTAAAAAAATAATTTCTTCTAGAGTTTACAAAACCTATAAATAACACAAAAGTACATCACTACAAAACAGAATACTCCAATAAATAAATTAACATTCCTTGTTTTATCACGTGAAGTGATATTAGGCTAATAATTACATGATATCGGTTTCGAACTGTTAACTAATTGCGTCTAGCTCCACGATTAGTCCAGGTTCTCTTTCTAAATATCATTTCTAAATCGATTGTGTTATGATCAATATCTTTGAGGTACTTCAAAAGGTGCATACACCAACCCTGATAATGTTGAGTTCTAGAACGATATTTGTGACTACATTAATTCTAAATTTTATTCAGGTTGTCCGCTTTTGTATCTGATTCGATTCCAATAACCCACAACTGCTTGGAATGCTTCCACGATCATGATATCCATAATTAAATATTTGATATTTGAACCTATGGCCTTTCTTAGTCTATCAAAGAGATAATTTACCGAGGAGTGTAAACTAAGAACTGGTAAGAAGCACATCCTTCTATATCTTTATTGGCCTGGCTTATCAGACACTGAAACCACGAACATCAGTTCGCCTGAAGATGGCTTGCATTGCAAGCCGAAATTTTTCGGTAAATTCTTGTGAATTTTTTTATGCAATAAATTTATTCGAAACTCCTTTCGAACTATACTTTAAATATTTATGTACTCCTAGGTACTTTCATTTTATTGGGTTGAATTAAGAATGCTCTTATTTCTAACCTGCAAAAGATTCAAGGAAAATGAATGTGTCATTGATGTATGTATCAACACACTTTCTAACACAAAGAAGCAGAAAACTATTGCCTCAATTATTTTTATAATGAATGAAATAAAAACAGTACCGCAAAAAGAGTAAAACGTATAACCTCTGTTAAAAGATAAGTCAATTTACACTATATTAAGGATGCATTCATAAGCGTAAAACTTTTTCATTCACTAAGCGTCATTTAAGGAGAGAATATCAGGGAACCATCCTGATCTAACCACTCATAGCTCAGAGCAAGCTTTGATTGCTCGATAAATGCTAAAATGTGGTAGCTCGAAATCTGAGAAGTTTAGCGTATTTATAGTGGCGGACACTGTTTTTCTTCTATCGGCATGGAAGTCCCTCTAATCCAGGATGCACAAGTTGACAGGCAATCAACTGTTTCCCGCCAAATCAGGAGTTCCCGGAGAAACCTGGCGGGCTTTCTAGGCCTCTCCCAGTCCAGCGGCAGATCTGGAGAAACCTGCCATTAGGGAATGTGGTTCCAGGAGGGGTGCCGCAGTCGTTGAGGATTTGTCTTCGGCAGCAGTGTGTTCCCAATAAGGCAAGAAGTCCTTTCTGGCTGCAAACATTCCAATTGAATGGGAAGTGTCACGAAACAGATTTCAGGAACAAGTCTATTGGATCGCGCATCAATTTTTTTTTTCCTTAGAGAATGAATTTTTACTGAACTTTTATAGGCAATAAAAGGTTCCTTTAATAGTTATAAACCCTTTCTCACTCACTCTTCAAAATATATATTGAAGGTTTCTAAAGTCTACAAGCCAGATTAGTAATTATTCGAATTATCTATAAATAAGGAATTATTCCTTTAGAGGGTGAATTTTAATTAAGGTTATAGGCAGAAGGAAAGAAAATTTTTGTTTCCCACTAACAAAAAATCAACGTTATCATGAATATAAAATTTTAATAATTAAGATAAAATGATAAATGTTCATATTCATGTTCTTTGTTGAACAATAACTATTTTATCACAAATTGCCAAAAATATTTCGAATTCGTTAGACATAGATTGACAGATCAAACCTTGTTTCTGCTGTACAAAAAAAAATTTAAAATAATTAATAGTTGGGATATAAAAATATAAAAGTTGCTTTCTGCAGTGGTAATATATTGTGATTGGAGAGTTAAAATATTTACAGGCGAAATTATTTTTATTGGAGAGAAATGAAGGGAGGCGATAGTGTAGCTAAGGTTGTGACCCGAACATATTTTACATGGTGCAATCGAACGTTGACTTTGAAATCTAATGAACATCCTGGTTAGATAACCACTTCCAGCGTAGCAGGTCCACTAGGGTACGGTGGATTCGGGTGGGTCTCTAATATATTTAGATGGTTGGTCTTGAATATACAGAATAAGGACTTATAGAAAACTTATCTCATAGAAAATCCAGTGCTGAGGGTATACCCCAGCTGCGTATTTCTTTTTCAGTAAAGAAGAAACTAAAAAAGTAAACATACGAGAGGCCAGTTACTTCGAGAATAAGGTGATTTCTGGGTTTATAAATCGTTTGCCTAGAAGTAGAACTAACACGAAGTAAAAGCGAATTTCTTCAGAAATAAATGATGTAGAAGGATACAACCCGGGTCAAATAAGGACCTTTGTGCCGCGGGTAGGATCGGCGAAGAAGGAACAGTTATGTTCTTTTCTGAACCGAACGATTCAATAAGGTGAAGCAAAAGCAGTAAAATAAGTTTAGTTAACCACATGTTAAAAGTCAATGGATGACATCTTTGAAATGAATTCCAGTTTTTAGAATAGAAGTTTTTCATTGAATATTTTTGATCATACTTACATTTTGAATGAGAGAGTTGAGGTAAATATGCTACATTATTCCATTTGGACTATGTAAAGACAGAGCTTAGAGAAGACTGAGGTCAAGCAGAACTTCCATGGAAGGAGCCTCTTCATTCGATGGAAAGCAACAATAGTCCTCCCCAGGAGGAAGTAATCCTCAAGTTTTCGTGGTTACAAAATCCTACAAGAACTCCTGGCGAGTAACTTATACTGTTACAAATGCATGTTCTCAAATTATAATGTCACCTATGGTCCGTGGTACGGGGACATGAGTACCTCGTCTGTGGAGCGCTCTACTTTTGCGGTCGGCTTGTGTCCTCGCTGTCGCAAGCGCGCCGCGGTCAACCGCCATTCCAACGAGGTATTCATTTCCAACCTCAGTCTGCCCCAATTGCTGTAATAAGTGAAGTACCTTTCTTTATTTATTTTTTATCTCTCTCCTACTCGAACCAATCCAATCGAAGACATTCTTTTCAACAAGCAAAAAAAGGAGGAAAGGAAATAGTTCGCCTTTAGAAGAGCTGACGATCCTAAAAGATCAGTTCTGCTGTGACAAGTCAAACTGAACTGCATTGATGTCATTAGATCAAGAAAGTTCAAGAAATAGGGAACTTGTAGAAATAAGAAACTTATATTAAACTATCTTTATTAAATTCTCATTCCTTCTCAAATTGCCTTATAGACCAATGGAACAACAATCTTTCATAAAGTCCACTTGCACAGACCTCAGATATATTTGCCTGCCATAAGCACACACTTATACGAATCTGGATGCCCGAGCAGGTTTTTTTGTCCAAAGGCAGGATGATTCTGGGATCATCATAGGATGACCTATAACTGTAGCGGTTTACCAGCGATGAGTTGTTACCAGAAGACTTACATCGATCCAGTGGTCTTCTATTTCCATTTCAGGACTGCACCTTAGCGGGACTGGTGCAGTTTGCCGTAAAGAGAGACATGGAACTAACGTTGACCTCTTGCATCTACAGCAGTTAAATAATTTTATTTCTATAATTTTATCACAGGATGTGCGTAAGCTCGGCTAAAACAAGTTTTCGGCACGGTCAAGCTCGGAGTAAGATTTTATGTAAATTTCTGGAAGTCTACAAATGCACAAAGTGACAAGGCTAAATTTAATTTTATTTTACTTTTTATTTTATCCTACCCACAATTAATGAAGAACATAGCAAGTAATAGATATTATATTAAGAAATAATTTACCACAATTTTAAAAATAAAGAAACCAATTGTTTTTTGGAAAAGGGGGGAGGTTTATCAAAATTTAAATTTTTCAATATATAGTATATTATTAGTATCGCAAAAATATTTCTATAACAATTTTAAAACTAATTTTCTGCCATTATATGCTTTTTGAAAACGCATGTTAAGGCTAAAAATTTAACTTCAAAAAGGGTCCCTCATTTTTATTTATAGAAATTTAAGTTATATTTAGACTTTCTATTGAAAAATGTTGAATAAATTTAATTTTGGATGAAATCAGATGAGAGGGAGAGGGTTGAGATAAACATTAATAAACATAGTATATTCCTTTTTGTCGGTGCTGCGAAAAAAATGTATTAAATTAAAACTTAATTTTGTTAAATTTATGTCATATAATATTTTTCTAAAAATGTAATTAGTGAAGATATTTAAGAAAGTAACTATTAAGGATTCGCGCTTTGCCCACTCTCCATTATCGATCATAGAGCCAGTCACAGTGATCGATCTCACCTTTATATTTATTGCTCTTTCCCACTAAGGAAAATCATAGAGCACATAAGTCAAATCTACTCTTTTATGTGACCATTCCTAATCAAAATTAGGAAAGCTACTTAGTTTACGTAGCACCACCGTGACGGAAAATTTTCTTTGTTCAATTGTGTTATACTTTTTATGGAGAGAGGAGGATATGTTTAGGACAAAGTAATATTTTAAAAATTTTTTATACCATGTACTTCTAATTTGTCCAAATATAGGGCTTTCTTTCTCAGAGGTCACATTTTGAATGTTACGTTAGAATGAAAGAATCCATTTATAAGAATATTGATATACAGAGATGGATAGTTGAGATGATTTCAATCGCTACAAGAAGTCCTCCTTATCTTAGAGGTTACACTCGGTTATAAACTGAGGAATAGCTCTTAAGAGAGCTCTGCATTCTTATGTAACCTTCCAGACTAGTACACAACTCATGACGACACCTGCCCTTCTAGGCCAACTTGATAGCTGACTATATAAATCCACTCAACTTATCAAAGTAAGATATTATCGCTTTCCCTTGCAGTAATCCTAAAAATAAATTTCTGCAAATCCACTGACATTATACTCATATGTCCAGGAATCATTGTTTCATATCAGAATCGATATTAAAGGGTTTCCGCTACAGTTGAAAACAATCGCGATTTTTTTTTCTTATGTATTTCTATTATTTTTTATATATTTTTTTTTTAGGTAATTTTTTTTAGGTTATTTTAAAATAACTATCTTATAAACAGCTTTACAATTTTTTAAAATTAGTTTGATAATGAGCTAATTGAGGATGTTTTATTACTACTTTTCATAATGTCACGAATTTCAAAATATTGAAACATATTGTAGGCGTCTTATTGAAGATTGTTTCTAAAATGACAGGTATTTTGATCAAAATTAGTCCATTATTTCTATTAATTCGGAAGTTCAGTCTTTTTTTTTATATTCTATTCCCTCTCATGAATTGTTTAACATTTACGTGTGATAAAATACCACAACCAAATAAAATATTTATAAAGAAAAAATTAATTAAAGTAAATGACGAGAGTCGACAAAATGTATGACAATGTCAGCTCCTTCGAGTACAAGAAGAAGTTCTCGGGTTAGGCTCTTGCTAATGTAGAGGGAATTGAATGAGACAACTAACGCGTCCTGGTAGCATAACTGGCGAGTGCACCGGCCCGGATAGCAGGAGATCCAGGTTCGATTCCTGGCTGGGACATATAGTTTTTTATATTCTATTCCCTCTCATGAATTGTTCAGTCTTGAACTATTTCAGTCATACTCAGAACAATTTATGAGTGGATTTTTCATGAGTATTGTGATGTTTCCGAAGATTCGGAGAGCCGGAATAACCTCTCGGGGGTTGGAGTGGCGAGGGGGAGCACACTAGGGTGGCGAGCGGTGGGAAGGGAGACGGTAGAGCGCGCACACCTAATTGCGGGAGCGAGACTAGCGGTACCGGCTAGCGGGAGATCTGTCAGCCGGCCGGACATCAGCCGGTAAAGCCTATCAGCTGATCTTGACAGTTCGCCCTGGTCATGACAGAGAGCTCCTCAGGACGTAGGTCCGAGTGTCACACCATTGAGGCTTTGTTCCTTCGTCTAAGTGGTCGCAAAAACTTGAGTCAAAAAGGAAATAGACGCCTTTCGCTATGAGTAGCCAACTTGGTTTAGTGTATAGGAATTAAACCTATAGCTAAAAGGAAGTAAACTACTGACCTTTAAGAGGAGTAGGCTACAGATCCCCAAAAGTGTAAAAATTTAGGTCTATTGGGTATTTCAAATCTAAATCCAAAGATACCTTGATCTAAAAGTACCATGGTCTATTCATTTGTGTAAATAATCAAAATAATATACAACTCAGGTATATAGGTCCTTCTTCTAAATGAATCCTAGAGAACAAATATGAAAATTATGTTCATACCATAGAGAAAATTAGATTTTTACTATTTAGTCCCACTACTTTTGTGGGAATAGACCTCAAGTCAAAGGAAATTATCAAGGGGAAGGTTAATAACAAGAGGAAGGATAATTTCAGACAGGGCTATGTGGAATTGACAAGCTAAGTGCTGAATGGTTTTAGGTATATAATATTCAAAGCACTATGTATCAAGTAGGCTTAAGCATACAACACCGAAGAGATGAAGGCTCTCTAGGGAGGAGGGGTACGTCAGATTGACCAAATGAGCCAAGTAACCTAAAACAGAACAAAAGGAAGTTGGCACCTCAGTATGACATTACTTGTGGATAAATATTTTATTTGGTTGTGGTTTTTAATCCCACGTAAATTTTAAACAATTAATGAGAGAGAATAGAATAAAAAATCTAACTGTCCCAGCCAGGAATCGAACCTNACTATGGAGGATTACTATGGAGGATTACTATGGAGGATCACTATGTTGGATTAACTACGGATCACTATGGAGGATTACTATAGAGGATCACTATGGAGGATTACTATGGAGGATCACTATGTTGGATTAACTACGGATCACTATGGAGGATTACTATGGATCAGTATGGAGGATTGGAGGATTCTATGGAGGATACACTATAGAGCTCTTTATGGAGGGATCACTATGGAGGATCACTATGGAGGATTACTAAGGAGGACTACTATAGAGGATCGCTATGGTGGATCACCATGGGATCACTATGGATCACAAGGGAGGATCACTATGGATCACTATGGAGGATTACTAAGGAGGATTACTATGGAGGATCACTATGATGGATCACTATGGAGGGATAACTATGGAGGATTACTATGGAGGATTGGAGGATTACTATGGATCACTATGGGATCACTATGGAGGATTGGAGGATTCACTATGGAGGATTCACTACAGAGGATTATGGAAGATTCACTATGGAGGGATTACCATGGAGGATACTAAAATCCTCTAATAAAAATATCTACAGTCAAAAAAACTCACCTTTTAAATTAACTTATAGTTTTTTTGTTCTATTATATTATTATTCTCCTAGATACATAGCATATAACATTATATTGTATAATGTTGTGTTTGAAGGCAATATAATGACACAGGTTATGATCAGTTTTCTTCACGATAGCTGTAATTAACCCCCATTACGCTAAAAAGAAATATGCAGACAAGGGAGACGCTTGTAAATGGATTTAATTTCCAGATCGATGTTGTGAATCGGAACAGCTCCCGAAGGATCCTCTCACCTTTGAGTACACCTCTCATAAAGTTCATGACGCTGGAGCTCATTCCCCTGGAAGAAATTCATTAATTCTGATGGGGGAGCCTTCCCCCCGGCCCTGGTCCTCTAATGGAAGAGTCCGCACTCAATGGCGAACTCCAGGGGAAGAGTATGATAAATTATATCTCGTTGGATGGAGTTGGAGCTAATTAATAATTTACGAGTGGTTCGGATCCCACCTGTCGACGCCTCTTCCTGCAGACTCGGCAGAAGTAGGGGCAAGACTTCTAGCTTCTGGGCTAGCTTAACTTAGTTTTCCAGCCCCCTCCCCTACCTCTGATAGCTGAGCTATTACCGATCTCTGCCAATGATCACTTATTCATAATTTTACTCATAATAAGGTGTACTAATCCTCACTGGTCCAAGTCTAACTATTAAAAGAGTATAATGATTATAATATTATATGTCTCAGAGTATAATGAAAAAAAAAACAAACTCCAAAGTTCAAATGGAGAGCTTATGACCTTTCGAGCAGATTAGGTAGATGTTTTTTGTTGGGATTCATTCGAGGTAGAACAAAAAAATACAATTTAAGAAATGTGTTATTTTTAATTATCTGCCGACGTTTCGGAAATCATTGTAAGCCATCTTCAGGGCTATCATGTTTTTTTCGGATATACCTTGACCGAACCCTAACTAAAAAAATCTACTGAAAAACTTTTAAGAATAGTTTAAACTTAATTCTGATTGAGCCTTATTAGTAAATGACGAGAGTCGACAAATAGCATGACAATGTAAGACGAGTGTAAGACGAAATTCTTGTCTTTCTCGTAGGTTAAGCTCTCGCCAATGTAGAGGGAATTGAATGAGATACCTGGCGCGTCCTGGTAGCACAGTTGGCAAGTGCACCGGCCCGGATAGCAGGAGATCCAGGTTCGATTCCTGGCTGGGACAGTTAGATTTTTTATTCTATTCCCTCTCATTTTACGTGTGGATAGTTTCATAAAGAAAGTACTGGCTTCTTCTTTAAACGTAAGCATCATTCTCATGATATAGATAATTAAGCACCACTGACGTTATACATTTTCCATGTCTTACTTATTTACAAGCACCCTAGTGTATGCAGTTTTTAGCCAAATTCACCGAATTCATTTTCAGTCTATGTACAATGTTTCTCTTAGTAGGTTTCAAAGAATAGAATGAAGAAATTTAAATAGTTTCTATTTAATAGCAAAAAAAACAATTATATTCAAAAGCTTTATTTTGGCTGCACCATAGATGTAAAAGAAGTACGTGTTGTGGAAGTTGACATAGATTAGCCCTGAGAGTAATGAAAACAAACAAAAACGACCTTACGGAGAGGCGAGGATCTGTGAAAATATTCATCTGACTGTTGGTGGCCGAGTAATAGGCAAAGTAACAGCTCCTCGGAATGTTCACAGGAACGCTGCCCGTGAAATGCTGTTCCAGCCGGTTGCTACTCCCCCGAGCGTCACAACTACGCTATATCAGCCTTCCCGAGATAAGTGAGGCGCGATTTGCGAGCGCTCGCTTTCCGCACTTTTGTTTTCGTTGGTCCGGAGCATTAGATGAGTATGACACTGAGTCTAATTAATTTGTCGCAGTCACTTAACAGCTTTAACAGCTACTTTAGACTCCGTCTGTTACTTCCGTGGTCCTGTTGAATACGGGAAGGGGAGTATCGCAAGGAGAGGATTGTAAACACTTTGTTAGCTGGGAGTCACTCCAAGAAGTGAGGAGCGGATACAGATTTTGTAAACAAATATAACAGTTCTCACACCAACTTATCTGAAGATTTCTTATATTGGACTAGATCTGGCATTTCTTTAACAATTTCTTCAATGCATTCTTCTAGGCTGTGGGATACCACTAGTTCTCATCCAGCTAACAGTTATAGTTTTTTTCTAAAGAAAAGTATATATCCTACAAGGTTGGGAGCTGATTCTTCTAATTTAGGAAATTCCACATGAATATGTTTATGACTGTACTTAAAGCATGACAAAGAATACCTAAGTACATCATGCAGTGGCTAAACATCCCCCAGATCTATAAACATATATATATATGTATATATCTGTGGGAAAAAATAATTTTTTGATTGGAAAAAAAAAAGGAGCTAAAAGTAAATAACTTGCTTGAAATTGTATTTTCAAACTTCCATGTTATTTGACGGTGAACAATTTGTGAGTCGATGCTTGAAAATTAAGATGCTTTTACGCCAGGAAAAATTATTTCATTTTTAATTACCTATCATAGCATTTTCCACAAGAATCAAGTTTGGAATCTTTTCAAGCATAAAGTAGGATGATGTAAGTATATTAATAATTTAATAACTGCAGTAATTCGTTCTTGTACAATATTTTGGTCTGCAGAAGAGACAGAAGAAACAGGTCGGGTTAAAAATAAATTGGTATTCATTGGGAAATTCCGATAGAACTTAGCTCCTAAAGCCTATTTAGATCCGAACTCCTTTTATCTCTGAAGTCCTTAAATATCTTGAACCTTATCACTGAATCTTTTTTATTTAACGGTTTAGAAATTGCTCTTACTTATTTTTAGTAGTGGAATTTCGTGAGGGAAACACTGAGCTCGTTATCATGGATAACTGCACCGATGTGTTAAGGATTGTATCACGTGAAAAGTACATATATAAATATTCATTAGCTGCGAGATAATTGGATTAGTTAACAGCGTAGTGCGTATTTCTTACGTAAATATTCAATCATTCATTTTAAAAACAACAGTCCTAAATTTGATTTGAAATTTTGGCAGCGCTACTTTATGAAATCACTAATTTACTAAGTTTGCAGAGAGTGAAGGACATCATTTAGATTTTGAAAGAATTGCATTCTCCTTAACTCTTATTTCACTTGGACTTGGCGGCTTTCGGAAGGTGCATCTTCCATTATCAGCTCCAATAGCCAGGGCTTCTCTGCGGGCAATGGCAGACTAAATTCTTTTTTACACGTTTCCTCCCACATAAATTTTATTTTTTACAAAAATTATTACATCCATGTTTACATTTTTCTTTTCTTAATGCTTCATTGTTTCTACTTATTAAGGCAATAATTTATCTGCATGCTGGCAGAAACAGTGTAAATGTATTTCTTGATGATCTCGCCCCTACGAACTTCCCTCCCGACGATAAAGACTTCCTCGTCCGCCGCTTCCATGCAGACCCGGAGGAGACAGCCGGGCCCTCAATGAATCCTGCCACCTTTGTCGGCCTGGGATGTTGGCTCACAGCAGTATTTCACTCTGTCCTCGGCTAGACAATGCTCTCCTCCCCGTCACCGTAATACGTGACCAACCGTACCTCCATTCACACCACGATTGTCTGCTTCTATTAGTAGGCCTTCATGTACTCCAGGAAAACTATGCTTCATTCACTAACCACTGGTCATGTGTTCACTTCGTTAGAGTCTACCTAATCCCTACGTTCTAAGTAGCATTGTCCTCTCGTTCAATGTCAGCAAGTTCCATTTAATATCTAAATTACTTATATCCCCAGTTTTGCTTTACGCTTAAAACCAATTTATACCTTAAGTCCTTTTGTGTCTATTGTCTTCTCATCTCGAAAGTCCTTTTACCCCTAAAGTAATTTTATGTCAAAATTCCTTTTGTTCCTATAGCCAGTTATGTCTAAAATCCTTTTGTCTTATGTCTAAATACATTTCGTTCCAATAGCCCTTATATTAAACTCCTGAACCTCTGAAGTATTTGTATGTCTAAACCCTAAAGTCCTTATGGAAAGTTTTTGACAACAAAAATTATTAGTATTTACTATCTATGTCAAAAACTATTTTATACTCAATGTTCTTTTAGGTCCTAAAGGCTTGTATGTAATTTTATGGCAAGGACATGAAAATGGGATCTTGACACAACATCCCCTCTCGCCTTCAAGACAGCCCTGAAGATGGCTTACAATGTAAGCAAAAACGTTGGCAGCTAATTTAAAAAATAGATATTTTTTAAAATTTGTATTTTTTTTATCTACCTTGACCGAACCCCGACAAAAAACATCTTATAAAAAAAGGAATGTTCAAGTATGCTTTAAAACTTTACTCGACAAATATCAAGAAGACTTTTCAATTGATCAAAGTGCCCGTCGTCTTTTTAATGAACCTAATTTACATTTGGCTTTAGAATTTTTTTTTTATTTCGGGAAAATAATTAAAATTAATCATTAAATGATTCCTTATTAATAAATAAATTATGTACTATACGTTTTAAATTTTCCAACTTTCAACGCTTTAAAACTTAAGCCGTTTCACTTTCTCAATTTAGTGTAAAGATTACACATATGGCTGTTAAGTTTTGTCATTTTTGACAGACATATATTTTTATTTTTGCATATTAATATTCCATAATATGGATACAGCAACCCAATTTGCTGAATTTGGACATTTTAATAATGAACTCAATCCAAGGAACTACAGGGTCAGGAAAGAGAGGATTATAGTTAGTTCTGAGTGGGAGTCAGAAAACCAATTTTTAAATTTTTATAAATTGATTTTTATAGATCTAAGCCAATATTCCACCGTTTTACATGCTTTTGGCTACTAAGATTGACTTTACTTTCAATATGTTGTTAATACCTATTGAATTCTTAAATATAAATATTTTAGTGTTCTATAGTTCAGCTTTATGGATTCAGAAGTTTTATCAGGGAATTCTACTGAAATTCCTTGCCCTAGCCTTTCCAACAATACATGGTGGAGAAANAATTTAAAAAAAAAAGTGTATTTTTTTAAAGATTATCTGCCAATGTTTCGGCTTACTTACTTTGTAAGCCATCTTCTGGGCTGCCTATCATGTAGACGAGAGAGGGCGTCCAGTACCTAAGTTCACATTTCCGTGACTGAGAAATGTGAACTTAGGGACAGGACGTCCTCTCTCGTCTTCATGATAGGCAGCCCAGAAGATGGCTTACAATGTAAGCCAAAACGTTGGCAGATAACTTTTAAAGAAATAAAATTTTTTTTTAATTTGTATTTTTTTGGATGTACCTCGTCCGAACCCCAACTAAAATCATCTAATTATAATATCTACGGTCAAAAAACTATCCTTTTGAATAGTTTCAAAGGGAGATATTTCCGCAGAGAAAAGAATGGGCCTGTGGGTCTGAAATATATGCACAGCAGCTGGCGAATAGGACGGCCATATTGTCCGTGCGGAGCGGGGTTTGTGCAGAGAGGTCCTGGGAGCCGGGGGAAAAGTAGGATCCTCTCCCGGTCACGTCTTGGAAAGGCAGCCAAGGCAAGGTGAAAGGAACTTCTTCCCAGCTACCTCTAATTGTGGCCGTCCCGGCCTTCCAGGCAGAAATTATATTCTGCGCCGGCGACATATGGCAAGGGGAGGCTTATCGTATTTGGAAAATGGCGAAATATAGTAAATAACAAAATTATATCCTATCCAAAGAACATAGTGAACGTACGGAATCAATTGGGACTGGAAAGCCTAATGTTTTCAGCATTAAAGTTCGCAATCTATTTCATTTAAACAACCATCTTCTGGCTGCCCTCTGAAATCCTTCACTGAACAGCTATACTTTGACCCTCACTAAACGGAAGTTGCCAGACATATTGGATTTCTTCATATGCAAGGGAATACGTGGAGTTCATCGCGTAACAAAAGCTCTGGTCTTCGCTCTATTCCATTTTCATTACACCCTGGTAAGAACTCTCAATCCGTAAGTCTTTAGAATTCTTGGAGAAGAACCGAGTATATCACGATGTAAAACGTATACTGAACTTCAAATGAAAATTGCATAGAGTTCCTCCTGGATGTCTTTAATAGATCCATTAAGACTTGTTCTGCTAACCTGAACATATAAGAAGGCTGATCAGAGCTGAGAGAAGAGTTCAACTATGACTACCGACACGACAGACGAACGTATAACAGACTCAAACGTCGTATCAGCGAACACACTCGACGTTTACGGATGAAAACTTATTCACATGGCACGCGTATGTGGAACATGAAGACCGACACGGAGGCTTCTGAAGAGTACAAATGTGTCTTCGCCGCTGTTGTTTTGGCTTGGCTGGCCTATGGCGTCGAGAAATCCAAGCTCCCGACATATGCTCAACCCACACCAGCACCTAACAAGTGGGCGATTCTTGCCGGCATGCCTAAGAGCCTAATATTAGTCCCGCTGTTACACAGACGACATACCTACCTTATCCGGATACTCTGCTGGCATAATTTGCAGATGACGATGTCACACATCAGAACCACATTTACGCATCTCGCCAAAAGCGGTACTCACTGGAAAATCAAACTAAATCATAACACATCCCATTCACCCTCTGAAGTAACATCTGCCCACTTGTCCAAACTTGCAACATCCAAATCTCACAGGCCGAATCGGTGAAATATTTACGCAAGTAACTTTGAAAAAGATTGACAAACCCACACAAAACAAATTCAGGCAGCATAAAAGTTCTTTAATTTTTTATTACATTAATTACAACTAAACAAGAGACTAAAATGAAAACATCGCATTCTCAATAAAACCTTTATTAACGTATCGACTATGCATTTCGAAGCATCTAAATTCTAATTAAAAGGAAATATTCTAATTCGTGTTTACAAATATACGTCTCCAACAATATACTACCCACACATTACAATTCATCATAATACAATAACGCTTGGAATACTGACACAAAAACTTAACGGACAGACAAACGCGCTCATCCACAACAACTCCCACCCCTCACCGCCACTGATAACCAGCATCAGCTGGTCGAGGCACCTACTAGAGATCCAATAATTATAATTATAATTCCTAGTGATGCACCACTTGGTGACTAAACCTCTCATGACTATCACCGCTTTTTTAATATGCCCTTCTCATAGCTGATGGCGCTTCATGGTATCTCATTGAGAGAGAGAGAGAGAGAGAGTGTGTGTGTGTGTGTTTGTGTGCGTGTGAAATTATGTTATTTTTACATAGAGCGGAAATTTTAATCAATAGCCTAAATCATTCACCAGAAATCATACTACCACTTTTGTTAGATGGTCACTGAATTTATAAAGTTACTAATACTATAATTATTTTTAAAATCTTAAAAAAGATGTCTTTCAAGGGTGGTTTAAACCAAGGTTGAATATATTGATTACTGTATTGTTGAATAAATTTTGCACAGAATCAAAGGTTATGACAATGTCAGCTTCCTTGAGTATAAGACGAAGTTCTCGCCTTTCTCGTAGGGTAGATTCTCGCTAGGTAGAGGGAATTGAATAAGACAACTAACAAGTCCTGGTAGTATAACTGGAAAGTACACCGGCCCGGACAGCAGGAGATCCAGGTTCGATTCCTGGCTGGGACAGATAGTTTTGTATTTTCTATTCCCTCTCAATAATTGTTTGAAATTTTCGTGGGATAAAATACCACAACTAAATTAAATATTTATAAAGAAAAAATTAAATAAATTAAATGACGAGAGTCGACAAAATGTATGACAATGTCAGCTTCCTTGAGTATAAGACGAAGTTCTCGCCTTTCTCGTAGGGTAGATTCTCGCTAGGTAGAGGGAATTGAATAAGACAACTAACAAGTCCTGGTAGTATAACTGGAAAGTACACCGGCCCGGACAGCAGGAGATCCAGGTTCGATTCCTGGCTGGGACAGATAGTTTTTTATTTTCTATTCCCTCTCAATAATTGTTATGATGTTATGTGCAATGGAAGGCTAACAATTCAGATTTAGGTGATTTTTCAATTTTTAAGGGTTTGTGTTTAAATACTTTCTTAATTAATTATTTTTCATTCATTAGTGGTAAATCTCAATTTCATTTTTCTTCAGACCAATAGTGAATATTGCTGAATAATACTGATTTCATGAAACACTAATTCTGGGTTATTATTAGATGTTTTTTTTGGGGGGGGGGGGGGGTCGTTCAAGGTAGATCCAAAAAAAAAAAAATACAAATTAAAAAAAAAGTGTATTTTAAAAAAAAATATCTGCCGACGTTTCGACTTACATTGTAAGCCATCTTCAGGGCTGCCATGAAGACGAGAGGGGACATCCGGACAGGACACAACTTAAGGACACTAAGTTCACATTTTCATGACTGAAATGTCATGAAAACTATTCTGGGTTATTCAGAAACGTTTGAAAGCCTGTACAGGTTTTCTCAAAACATCTGTATGTGTGCGTAGGAGATGATGTGGTCAGCTGAGTGGTTCGACCGCAAATTTTTCACGAATCGATTTAAGGCAAGGTGAACGGCTCCTAAAGGAGCGAACTAAACTTTCTCAACAAGATTGCCGGATCTGTGAGTGTAGAATCTGGGACTTTGATGTTTCTCATATGCTGAATAGAATTTCCAAACAGCCCTTGAATGATGCAGAAAACATGAAGAAATTCGCAGATCCGATATTTGTTAATCCGATTATGCTATATTAAGATAAGAACTAAACTAAACTTTCATACTGAGCATTAATACTTTTCAAATGCCAAGCAGGAACCATAAATTAATGCATCATGGTCAAGCAATTTCTGTTTTTATAATATCAGTAACCGCCTTCTAATTCAGTCTAGAAATAATTTAAAACAATAACAAAAAATCTGTAGCAACTGTTAATTGACATCTTAATAACCTAACTTATGTAGGTCGTATTGTTCTCTGGAACTAATAGAATGTAAAACTGCTTCTATGTATATTTTTGTGTATCAGGTTGATACTGATACTTCATATTATCCGCTATAAAGTGTTTTTATATGGTAACATAAATTTGTCTTCTAGCAATAAACATAAGTAATAGACATTCAAATAAAGTTTACCAGTTAGTAGCAAAGAGGAAGAATAAATGACAATAGTTCCAAATTTATGACTTCACAAGTCGAACTAAATATATTTATATAAACATATTTCGATAAAATAACTAAAAACACATAAAACAAATTATAGTTTGGTATTGTCAGTTCAGCCTTATTGTTCAAGAGGAAAATTGGTTTTGCCAATGAATGTTTAGCGTAGAGGAGGCGATTTTCACTTCCTACGATTAAGGCTCCCGAAGCATGAGTTGAGGAAGCAGAACAAAGAAGCACACAGAGGACAAAGAGATTATTCATTGCTTGTCTGTGCGACAGAAACTCATTAAGAGTGTCTGCACAGGAAGGAATCAGGGTTCCTACTTCAATGCCTAGGAAGGTTTAGCAGTGGAATCTAAAGGTGTTCCTAGTGACTTGGCTAATGCTTTTGGATCCTGTAGACGGCAGTGTTCTACTTCACTACGTGTTTCATATAAATGGTAAATGCTAGTATTTTATAATCGACACAGGTTAGAGGAAATTGAAATATTTAAATTATTCATATTTCCTTTGTTTGTCACAGATTAAATTAATTAATAATTAACAAAAATAATTATTATCAGATTCAATAGATAATAATTAATTCCTAAATATATGAATTTAGAAAATACCATTCCGATAACTCATAAAAGGTCTTGATTTACGAGGATTGCTATTCGGTAACATACTAGAGCATCTAGTTGGATTGTGCTATTGTAAAAATTTAATTTCTTATTGATAATATTATAAGACAGTTTAATAAGGTTTGAGTCGGATTTCATGTCTTAATAACTTGCTAAAGCATTGATTTATTTATCCTTCAAGATTTTTTTCTTATATCCTTTCTGACCTAATCTCACCAATTTATGCACAGCTAATGCCTATGGTCCGAGAGGATCACACGGTCTATTAATTTAATAAAGATCCTGGTTCAAGTGTGAGATAGGTCTCTAATAACTTGTCGAATTCTCTGGTTTGGTTGGTGAGTAATATTTTGATACTGACTTAATGCCCTAGGGAGACTTTGAAGACAATCTGCTGTAGAGCAATATGATAACCGATTACTGAAGCCTGTGGTATCCGAGAATCGTACTATTCTCATAACACAATGCAGTCTCGGTACAAGAGGCTATTTCGATAAATTGTTCGAGAAGATAGCAATAAACTCAATAATTATTATTGTCCTATACTTGATAATATTCTAATAACTTTCTGAAACCATAATAAAGGCCATAATTCTAATAGATGACAGTATTCTGCTCAGGTCCTAAGTTCGATAGGATTCCATTCTGAAAACTTATTAGAGATTTTAGTTCCTTTGGATGGCATATCTCTGCTAAGTTGTTAATGTTTTCGTTCAGGAAGATAGTGGTATCCAGATTACATAATAACAACACGTTCAAATGGCTTGTGGTATTACGATATAGCTTACCAAAAATTTTGGTTAGGAATACGAATGGCAATATTCTGGAAATTAACTAAGTCAATGGTTCTTAAGGATTCTAATATACTGATAACTAAAAATTCACTTAAGGAATTATTAACAAGTACTTCTTAGATGATTTTAGTTGGGAATCGGTCAAGGTAGATACAAAAAACACAAATTAAAAAAAAAAAAATTTTAATAAAGGATTATCTGCCAACGTTTCGGCTTACTTTGCAAGCCATCTTCAGGGCAATCATGAAGATGAGAGAGGACGTCCTGTCCCTGAGTTCGTCTTCATGATTGCCCTTAAGATGGCTAGCAATGTAAGCCGAAACGTTGGCAGATAATCCTTTATTAAAAAATACATTTTTTTAAATTTATGTTCTTTGGATCTACCTTGACCGAATCCCAACTAACATCATCTAAGAATAATATCTACGGTCAAATAAACTCTCCTCATTAACAAGTGTAAGAATTGCTTCCCCCTCAGTAATCTAGTGGCAGGTCCTGTGAAGAGGACAATTTACTTTTGAAAGAAAACTTGTTGGTCCATCACTCACAAGTGACTCCTCTCAACTCCATTCAGCAAGTCTTGGAGGCTTTTGAATGGGACGAGTAGTCTTTATGCCCTGCCAGGGAAAGGGAATTCCCAGATCCGCCAGAGGAATTCCTGTCAGACTTTCAACTCCTCCAAATTGGAAGAATTTATTTACTTAAAGTTGTCTACAATTAAGTCTGGTTAGGAGGGGGAAAATTGTGAGGAGGAGAAATTTAAGGGTGTGGAAGGGGGGGGGGGGCGGTGAAAGGAGACTGGTCGGAGCATGTATGCTAATTCGGGAGTCTGTACACCTACCCCTCCAAGGCCGCCCACTAGGGGAATTACAAAAAGTATACTGCACCAGTCATTTAAATGTTAAGAGGTAAATGGCATCGCAAGCTGGAAATCAACTCAATATTCCATAATATTTTTTTTTTTACGAGTTGAAACGAAATGTATGATTTTCTCGAGATCCTGGAGCCATGAACATAAAGTACGAATCAATGGAGCACTCAATTACAATGAGACTATTGGCCTTAGTCATTCTAATCTCCTACGTGTGGAAGAAGAACCCTTCGTGACAGCAGGTTTCCTGACATTTGAATCCACACGGTTGTAGGGTTTTCAGCCCAAACAAAACGGAAGGTTTGAGAAAGATTCTCCACTTTAGAGCTCGTTAATACTCCTTCATTATAATTTCACGAACTGAGAGTTCAAGAAGAATACACATCCATTGACTAGATCTTAATGTAGCTTGATGAACCCCCGAAAATTTGAACTTTTAGATTCTAAGAAGCTTCTAACAAAATATTACTTATTATTATTAGCTTTCACTAAATTTTATTAATCAATAAATATAAACTTAATATGTTAAAAAATAAATATTTCGGTGTTTCAAGACAGGCACGTTTATATTCCAATTTGACACAATAAAACTTTTCAGAACTATTCTTGAATTTCATTTACACATAACTATCGATCTCCTTTCTTAACTGTTATTTCTATGAACTTTTGGAAAAAATGGACAAAAATTAATGGAAATACTCCAAATTTTGTTTCTCCTACGAAGAGCTAATGTGATAGACGGTAGATAATAATGAAATTTGCTTTTTGGAAAGAATAAAAAATTATCATTTTTGTAAGTTTGAAATTGAGATAAATTAAAATTCATATTGTTAATAAATTAATTTACCAGTTACATTATTTAAAAAAATATAATTCGGAAATGCCTTGAAAATTATATAATATACTCTGGTTGCTGTAAAACTATAAAATTATTANTTTTTTTTTTTTTACTACTGCCTCTTGATTAGTTAATGTAAAAAAAAAAATTATTAGGAATGCCCACCGACCCATTATATATTATTTAAGCGAAATATAATAAGTAGACTATTTTCCGGGGCTATCCTTTATGCCAGGAGAATGACTATATATAAGATAATTAAAAAAACTTTTTCTCTGATTTCCAGGAGATATGGTTATTCTAATTTTTAGAACTCAATAAAAATAGCATAATATCAGGTTTCAATAATTATTAAATTAACTATGAAAAGAAGAAAAAATTAACAAAGTTTGTATGAGATTAGTCCACTTTGATATTGCACAATGAGAAAATAATTAAATTGAATGCCTGGCTGAAACTTTGCTGATAAGAAAATTATTTTTTTCATGACGACATTTGTTTCTAATTTTATTGTAAGATGAAGGGAAAATATTTGATCCTGAATACAATACTTATTTCACGTAGTTGTAAGTACGATTCTGAAATTTTTTAGTCAACAAAGTACTTTGCTAAGTAATATATTTATTGACAATAATTTCAATTATAATTTTATTAATATTAATATTATTGAACACTAATAACTCTTTATGGCAATTTAGGTTTCAAATACAATTGAAAACAATTTAACTTCCTATTTTGCTTAAAAATAATAATTAATGCATTGCCGTTTATAAATAATTCTATTAAATCGGCACTATTAAAGTTATTCATAACTAAATTTGAAACGTTTTCAAGGTACTCATCAATTTTAACAGGTATTCCAGTTATAATTAAGTTATAGTCATTATGATCTGTTAAAATAAAATAATACTATATTTTTGTTAAAATATATTTCTAAGTGCCGATTATAAATCTACTTCTCGCAAAATTAACACTGTTGTAACAGGAAATACATGACTATCATCTAATAGTTCTGGAAGCCTGAGCGGAACAAATAAATAAAACATGAATAAATAAATAAATTAATAGCTATGATGTTTTATTGTTATACCTATGAACGAAAAACAAAAGAAATATTCTTATAACAAAAGATAAATGCAAACAATAAGAGCTCTGACGTTTCTTGAGAGACTGGAAGAATCTCAAGAGATACGGCCTGAAATCAGGCTAATTTTATAATGCGGACGATTATAAGACAGAAGAGACAAGATCTGTTACCGTAATGAGAGATAAGATTTTTACGGCTGGTTCCGTTGGGAGCGTAATACAGTTCTCTCATACTAAAAGTTACGAGGACTGACCATTACCTTAAAGTTGTAGGAGCTTGTGAATTGTCTTGCCGTATTTCATGAGATTACAATGAAAGAAGAATTTAAGCTATTCATATTGGTTAAACAGACATTAATTACTTATAAGGGGTGATTATTGAAAAATATACTCAAGAAGAGTTTTAAACGGGGAATCGAAATATATATATAATAATAATAAATTATTATT
>KZ806958.1:788683-801271 GCA_000696205.2 Oncopeltus fasciatus | reverse complement strand
TTATTTACAGATTATGTCCCCAGGAGGTCACGGGGCCATCTTTGTTTTAGTCATCGGGGGGGATCATAGGGGTTGGAGTCCGATTACATGGACTGGGCATATGGATTAGGGTGAAATTGGAGTTTACAGTGGAGGAGCGTGAAGCGAGTGGAGATGAAGTCTTGGACGAATGGGATATTATAATCTTGATGTAGGGTAGAGTTCGAGACGTAGTATGGAGCATTTGCAATAATTCTTACGATTTTGGATTGGAAGGATTGAATACATTGGATGTTGGAAGGCTTAGCGGCACCCCAGAGTTCTGCACCGTACGTCCAGATCGGTCGTATTAGTGTTTCATAGAGAGTCAGTTTATTCTCTGTTGTGAGCTGTAAACGTCTGTTTATAAGTCTGTATAAGAGTCCGTAGCGTCTGTTGAGTTCTTGTCGTTTGATTTTTATATGTTGGCTCCAATTAAGTCGTGAGTCAAGGTGGAACCCAAGGTAACGGACTGAATCAAGGAGGGGTATAGGGATATTATTAAATGTGACATTATAGGGGGAATCTTTTCTTAGTTGAAAATTTACCTGTACGCATTTGGACTCATTTATCTTAATTCTCCATTTGCTACACCAGTGCTGAATGGCATCTAGATGGTTTTGTAGAATATTGGAAGCGGTTTTAGGATCAGGATGGGAAGTGAGGATCGCTTGGTAACACTAAAGCATGTCTTCAGTGTAATCAGAGGATTCAGGAAAATAGCCCAGAGGAAGTATCCTTTGATTCCTGGTCGCTCTTACAACTTCACTGGTTGAAAATAGAATTCGGGACAATGTTATTATCAAGAAGTTGATAAACCTGCTATAAACAAAGCAAAAGACTCCTCGCTTGTAGTACCATATTCAGTGTGTCCTAGATCTCTCATCATTAAGCATTTAAATGATGAGTTCTCTAGGAAATTGGAAAACCACCCACAGAATTCATTCAAAGACTCCAAATCAAGAATTTACTTCCCTACTTTGAGATCCAGATTTGAAACTAGATTTTATTCTGATATAAATACTTAGTGAACTTAGCCGATACAGAGATTATTTACACAGATTTAAGATAATAGAAGACCCGATTTGTCCTATCATCTCAAAATTTGGAACACCTGATCTTTGCTTTGAGAGCATCTGCAGTAGCTGATCCTGAAAACAGTAACAAATGGAATAACTTGGTCTTATTATAAATAGGATCTGGTATCTTTAGTATTTTCAGAATTAAATTAGATTGATCCTAACGTTGATTTACTATGATTTTGTAAATAAAACATGAATATATATTACAAATAATATACATTTATGTGTAATCTTTTACAGGAAAAAACGACCATTTCTTAGGATTACCATGAAGGGAAAGAAAAAAAGTCACTGATAAATTTGATAATGATCGGAATTATCAAATTCACTGGGTGTCACTAACTTTCACTTAGTTTCAAGGATTAGGACTAATCTAGACTAGTAAATGTTGAGACTGTAAATGTAGACATTTTTAGAAATCCTCCAAATGCAAAATGGTCAGTAGCAGTATACAGGTTGAAATACTCCTTCATTGCTTGTCTATCTCTTGCATTTCTTCAATTCTTTATCAATGATATTATTAATAGACATTTCAATGCCACACTTCTATGTTTCATTTATAGAAAAACTGTAGTCTCTTCCTGTCAAGAAAATAAAGTGTTGTGTTTGAGATTTACCCCCCATCTTAATAATTGAATATGATAATATATATTATAATATTATAATATAATATATAATAATATGAATCCACAATGATCTACTCTCTATTAAAATTGATTTGGCTATAAAATTTTTGGAGTAGAGTGATAAAACATAAGCATCATGAATCCTGGGCATTTAAAGACCAAGGGACAAATACAAATTTTGTTCTGTTTAAATAAAAATTGTACTTTGAATGAAGGTTCTATCTTAAATATGGGTGACAGGTAAACCATATCATCAAATTTTAGTGTTTTGAGGTTATAAATTAAATATTTTGGCCATTGCAGTGCAAAAACTATTTTAAATCAAACTGGAAGTTATTGACTCTCATTAGTTTGACTTTTTAAAATCAACAATCAATTAAGGCTTAGAATTGAAATACTGCTTGCAAATTATTGTATTAAAAATAAGGATTGTGAGTCCAAAAATGTTATGAGGCAATCTTTAGCTTTTAAAAACTTTCATAAAACCCATTCAACTTTTTGGGGTTTTTAAAAACTAAATATTGTGTGGCTGACATAGCAAAAAACTACTTCGAATCACATTTCAAGATCCAGATAAGCCTCAATTCCTTTTAATATTGATTCAATTCTGCTCATATATGAATTTCTAAATATTATTTTTTACTTAAAAGTATTATATTTATATATAAGTTCACCTGCGAGTGTAACTTGGCCTTCGTTGCCTGTCCCATCTAGCGCAAATGAGAAGGAATAGAGAAGAAACACCAAACTAAAAACTCAGGTTCCAGGTGATCTGATTATTAACAACCTTTGGGAGTCTCTCTGAGGTTTACTGGCCTCAGTCGCCAGGGTAGGAAAACCCTTTCTTGGCCACCCGGCCAGTGGGGCGGCCATCATAACAAAAACCTTTAAAAAAGCAAGCAAAGAAAGCAGTCAAAGACTTATTGATTTTTGCATTGGAAATGACTTGCTACTGGAGAACTCCCTTATTTCATATAAATCGGTCCATAAAATATTTTCTTAGCATCTGTGAGAAATGCAAACAGTGCCATAGACTACTACATCTATAGCCATGACATCAGAAGGTATTTTATGGATGTAAAGGTGAATTGATGAGCTGAAATAAGAAGCGATAATATACTCCTAGTTGCTGATGCGCGGTTACTCAAGGAATGAAAGTAAAGGGTAACATATTCAAGCATCAAAGACCCTCTGAGAGCTCAGTATGAAGTAGAACTAAAAAAATGGCCCCAGGAATTTGAAACAAATACAAGTGTGGACAATTTTTGGGACCCAGAAAAAAAAAAGGGACATTCTGCAAGCAACTACATCTATGTGCGGAATGAAGAAAATTAAAACAAATAGCAAGCTTGCTTCACGGAGGAACGAATAACTGAGAGGTTAAAGGAAAGAAAATATCCTGGAAAGCATACTGCGGATACAAAACTCCAGGTAAATGGTATGCATATGGTTGACTCAGAACAAGGCAAAGCACAAGTCTAGGTAAGAATTAGGGAGAAAGTTGGCCAAGGATCATCAGGATAACATTTAACTTTTCCAGAAAAATTAAGAGAACATAAACGCAAATCAGTGGTAAATGTAAAAAGTGAAGAGGGAAAAGTGGTCATTGATGATAAGGAGGTTTAAAGGAAGCATTATATATAACAATTTTGCAATGTTGATTATGTTTCAATAAACCAGAATAAACACTTGAATGAAGATGATTGGGAGAAGGTGGTCGAGAAGAAGGAAGTGGAGGGAGCTATATTAAAAATAAAGACAGAAAAAGCGCCAGACTGGGATAATATAGTGGCTATTATGTGAAGTATGGAGGGCCTGATTTGGTGGGTTCTACAAGTGCAGTTTCAAAAAGCCTGGAATAAAAAAAAGTTCCAAACGATCGGGAATATATTATTATTCCATCTCTCTTAACCATTATTTGACACTGTGTTATTTTAGGGACAATAACTAAGTCATTGAAGTTTTAAAACAGTTTTGACTAACATAATTTAAAAAGTTATTACTTCAAACATAATTTAATAATATTTATAATTTATCCTTGCTATATATTAATAATATTAATCATTTTAGCCCTATGATAATTTTTTTTTAATAATACGGGAAAACTAGAAGAAAATATATCTGTGTCTGTGTTGTAATGATAGAAACTTCAGTCATAAATCCCAGTGTGAAATAAAAAAAGTGAGGAAAATGACAGGATTTATTCAAGTTAACTTGAAATAAAAGCATAATGCTCTTTACTTGTAGAACATGACTAAGAAAAAACCAAGTACTTGGTAAAGTGATGATAAAGCTTAAGGCAGAGTGATTCCAAAGTTTTTCAATCTTAGCTAGCCGTTCTTTTTTTGTATTTGTATATTTTTTTTTAAATAGTTAGTGTCTGAAATTAACAAACCCTTAATAACTATGTTTTATTCAAAACATTATTTTTCAAACTCCTTTGTTTCAAATATTTTCATTTTTTTTTATTATTATTAATAATTGTAGGTAAACACATTTCAGAGAATAAATAATTTTTATGAAAAAAAATTAAAATTACCTTATTTGCTTTCTTTGCAGGGGTTTCTAGTGTTAAATAATTCTGTAAAATGTTGAGCTAAATTTCTTGCCAACTTTTGCATTATCTTTGAACTAGTAATCCTAAAAATGGTAAAAAGAAACTATTATATAGATAAAAAATATAGAGTTGGATACTACCAATAGGCAATGAATAAGCCCAATGGAAAGTTACTTAATTATTGAAATTTGTTAAATTTTGATTTTATTTTTATTTTTTAAATTTGAAATTGGATCTATTAATCTATTGAGTTACTTTTTCTCTTATTATTTACTTAGAGAGTAGAGAGAGGGTGGGAGAGGGTATCGTCTGGGGATGTGTAAATACTCTTAGCATTTGGTATTATGTCATCTGTGTGTGTGTGGCAGAGACTGCAAGAGGTCTGCTGGAAATATGGGACAGCTAGTAACTGCCAGGCCTCTCCTTCTGGCCTACTTCTTCCTCCTTCATGTAAGACTATATTCTCACTAGACCAAGCAAATTGAATAAATTTCACTTGTATATCCATTAGTAATTATTATCCCCTAGGCAGAAATAAACAATTTATTTTATACATATTACTAAAATCCTGCTTTCAATTATTTTTAGTTTGATATAGAATTGTTAATTCTTTTTGACTAATAAATTTAATAATATATGGGCAAGTCCTGATGATCTATACACAAGTAAAACAGTAATGCAATGGAATCTCTTACAGAAGAGATAAATGAAAAAAAAAGATTTATTAAATATTTTAATATAGTTTTTTAAGGGGCTTTTCATTGCTATTAACACAACATTCATTTTGTTAGTTTAAAAAATATTAAATTGCATTGACTATTTTTATATGTACACTTATTTATTTTTCAATGTAGGTAATAAAAATTATAAAATAACAAAAATTATTCGCATGCGTTTTTAAAACTACTCAAGTAGAAAGTTTGAAGATATTCAAACAATGAAAATAATGTTTTTATCCAACACTCCCCTTGACTGTTATTAAAATTGTGTGTGTGTCTCTCTCTCTCTCACTCTCTTTCCCTCTCTCTCTCTCTCTCTCTCTCTCTCTCTCTCTCTCTCTCTCTCTCTATATATATATATGAGGATTGTTGGATAAAAAAAGTGTTTTCATAACAAAAAAAAAAAAAAATTCATCCCACATTATTAATTGTGGGCAAAAAGGGGTTTATTTATTAGCCAATTAAGAATTATATATATTTTCAAATTAAATTTGTCATCAGGTAACATCAGATACAAATAAGCTATACTAGCAAAATATTTGTGTTCTTAATTATATTAAGTAGTCAAACCAGTTACGGATGGCAAAATACATATAATAACAAGTTAATAATTGATTACAATAAGAGGAAAATAATAGTTATTAATATAGAAACCAAACTTAAATAAATAAAAATTGTTTTTATTTTCTCACTTTTTTTTTTATCCAACACTGAGAGATCACCAAAAATTTTACTTCTTCGGATTTTTTTCTTTTCCTGTGTGCACTGCACTCTCTATCCCGCCTGTTCTTGATTACTATATATATATATTTATTTATAACTTTATTTTGTTTATTTTTCAGTTAGTTAATTTTTTGGGGGAAAAACAAATGGGGTCTTTTGGGTAGAGTTANAAGAAATTTAGTGTTTATGAATCCTATATGTGTATATATTCTAGTTTCTAAAAAACTTTCAATACTGAAAAAGCAACATCCTCTGGTTACAAACAGCCAAGCTGGAGGAAACAGCTCACTCTCTTCTATAAGAGTGATAATCGTGTGCCGAATACAGGGGTATGAAGGTGAACTCTGATTATTGATGGTTTACACTTTCCATCTCGCAGGAGTTGCGTAAACTAACCATATTTATCATGCTTCATCAGAAAGGGACTTAATCAAGAGTGTGAGAGCTTAATTCGTTTTGTAATAACCAAATAAAAAAATATGTTGCTAAACCTAAAAATGTTTAGCGACCTCGTTATCTTTCTAAATACCATTCTTCATAAGCTACTCTTTTACTTAAAAGTATTATATTTATATATAAGTTCACCTGCGAGTGTAACTTGGCCTTCGTTGCCTGTCCCATCTAGCGCAAATGAGAAGGAATAGAGAAGAAACACCAAACTAAAAACTCAGGTTCCAGGTGATCTGATTATTAACAACCTTTGGGAGTCTCTCTGAGGTTTACTGGCCTCAGTCGCCAGGGTAGGAAAACCCTTTCTTGGCCACCCGGCCAGTGGGGCGGCCATCATAACAAAAACCTTTAAAAAAGCAAGCAAAGAAAGCAGTCAAAGACTTATTGATTTTTGCATTGGAAATGACTTGCTACTGGAGAACTCCCTTATTTCATATAAATCGGTCCATAAAATATTTTCTTAGCATCTGTGAGAAATGCAAACAGTGCCATAGACTACTACATCTATAGCCATGACATCAGAAGGTATTTTATGGATGTAAAGGTGAATTGATGAGCTGAAATAAGAAGCGATAATATACTCCTAGTTGCTGATGCGCGGTTACTCAAGGAATGAAAGTAAAGGGTAACATATTCAAGCATCAAAGACCCTCTGAGAGCTCAGTATGAAGTAGAACTAAAAAAATGGCCCCAGGAATTTGAAACAAATACAAGTGTGGACAATTTTTGGGACCCAGAAAAAAAAAAGGGACATTCTGCAAGCAACTACATCTATGTGCGGAATGAAGAAAATTAAAACAAATAGCAAGCTTGCTTCACGGAGGAACGAATAACTGAGAGGTTAAAGGAAAGAAAATATCCTGGAAAGCATACTGCGGATACAAAACTCCAGGTAAATGGTATGCATATGGTTGACTCAGAACAAGGCAAAGCACAAGTCTAGGTAAGAATTAGGGAGAAAGTTGGCCAAGGATCATCAGGATAACATTTAACTTTTCCAGAAAAATTAAGAGAACATAAACGCAAATCAGTGGTAAATGTAAAAAGTGAAGAGGGAAAAGTGGTCATTGATGATAAGGAGGTTTAAAGGAAGCATTATATATAACAATTTTGCAATGTTGATTATGTTTCAATAAACCAGAATAAACACTTGAATGAAGATGATTGGGAGAAGGTGGTCGAGAAGAAGGAAGTGGAGGGAGCTATATTAAAAATAAAGACAGAAAAAGCGCCAGACTGGGATAATATAGTGGCTATTATGTGAAGTATGGAGGGCCTGATTTGGTGGGTTCTACAAGTGCAGTTTCAAAAAGCCTGGAATAAAAAAAAGTTCCAAACGATCGGGAATATATTATTATTCCATCTCTCTTAACCATTATTTGACACTGTGTTATTTTAGGGACAATAACTAAGTCATTGAAGTTTTAAAACAGTTTTGACTAACATAATTTAAAAAGTTATTACTTCAAACATAATTTAATAATATTTATAATTTATCCTTGCTATATATTAATAATATTAATCATTTTAGCCCTATGATAATTTTTTTTTAATAATACGGGAAAACTAGAAGAAAATATATCTGTGTCTGTGTTGTAATGATAGAAACTTCAGTCATAAATCCCAGTGTGAAATAAAAAAAGTGAGGAAAATGACAGGATTTATTCAAGTTAACTTGAAATAAAAGCATAATGCTCTTTACTTGTAGAACATGACTAAGAAAAAACCAAGTACTTGGTAAAGTGATGATAAAGCTTAAGGCAGAGTGATTCCAAAGTTTTTCAATCTTAGCTAGCCGTTCTTTTTTTGTATTTGTATATTTTTTTTTAAATAGTTAGTGTCTGAAATTAACAAACCCTTAATAACTATGTTTTATTCAAAACATTATTTTTCAAACTCCTTTGTTTCAAATATTTTCATTTTTTTTTATTATTATTAATAATTGTAGGTAAACACATTTCAGAGAATAAATAATTTTTATGAAAAAAAATTAAAATTACCTTATTTGCTTTCTTTGCAGGGGTTTCTAGTGTTAAATAATTCTGTAAAATGTTGAGCTAAATTTCTTGCCAACTTTTGCATTATCTTTGAACTAGTAATCCTAAAAATGGTAAAAAGAAACTATTATATAGATAAAAAATATAGAGTTGGATACTACCAATAGGCAATGAATAAGCCCAATGGAAAGTTACTTAATTATTGAAATTTGTTAAATTTTGATTTTATTTTTATTTTTTAAATTTGAAATTGGATCTATTAATCTATTGAGTTACTTTTTCTCTTATTATTTACTTAGAGAGTAGAGAGAGGGTGGGAGAGGGTATCGTCTGGGGATGTGTAAATACTCTTAGCATTTGGTATTATGTCATCTGTGTGTGTGTGGCAGAGACTGCAAGAGGTCTGCTGGAAATATGGGACAGCTAGTAACTGCCAGGCCTCTCCTTCTGGCCTACTTCTTCCTCCTTCATGTAAGACTATATTCTCACTAGACCAAGCAAATTGAATAAATTTCACTTGTATATCCATTAGTAATTATTATCCCCTAGGCAGAAATAAACAATTTATTTTATACATATTACTAAAATCCTGCTTTCAATTATTTTTAGTTTGATATAGAATTGTTAATTCTTTTTGACTAATAAATTTAATAATATATGGGCAAGTCCTGATGATCTATACACAAGTAAAACAGTAATGCAATGGAATCTCTTACAGAAGAGATAAATGAAAAAAAAAGATTTANTTTTATTTAAATTAAATTTACTTAGGGTTCAGGGAGAAGATATTGAGGATTGATTTGTTAAAAAATGTCAAATGAAAAAAATTACTTTTTTTTAATTCAGGGGAAGATGTTTTTGGCTGTGGACACAGATGAATTTAGTTACTAAGTATTGAATGTTTTTTTAATTAAAACTATTCACAAAAATATTTTTAAAAAAACAGTTTTGTCTTAAAATGTTCTTTATTAGCTGTTTGCCTTCTTAGGGTCTCAGGCGCCAATGTCAAAGATTAGACTCTAATTTGATATTCTTATATGATCAGGGCTTTGTGAATGGGACATATGGCTCTCTGCTAATATTGAATATTTTGTACAAAGAATTTTTTTATGCACCCAGTAATTATGGGTTACATAATTATCAACTGGATCATCATTATAATCATCATGATCAAATGATCTGAAACAAACTATTAAAGAAAGAAGTATAGCATAAATAGTTATAGATAAGTGTATTGCAGACTGCACTTGAAGGTGAAATTAAATCACTTTTTAGATTAAATTGAAGAGAATAGAGGCTGGAATAATTAGAAGCTATTTTACATGTAATAACCTCCTTTATTTACCTGTAAACCAATACTATAGTCCAGTTGTTAAAATACCAATGAGAATAATAGTAGCAATCTAATTGCAATAATATTTTAAGTTTTATAGTAAATTTTTTATTATGATCAAAATATGACCAAATGAACAATAGATTATTTTTAGTAAAAACTTAATTTTCTTTCTATATTAAATTGTATAGATATGTTTAAATTAAATTAATGGTGAATTGTAATGTTTCTCCCATATGACCATGTTTTCTTCATAATAGTCATATGTTTTATTTATCATAAAATATTTAATTTTGCTTTGATAATTATAATAATTTGCCAATGGGTAATTTTTATATTGTTACATGAATAAAATAAATAAACAAACTATACTTATGCTGGCATGTGAATGTAAAGAAAGATTAAACTCTTTAACATAAATGCTTGTATGAAATTAGAAAATAATTGTTATTCGATAACAATGTACCAATTTAACCCTTTTATTGAATATTACAATGTAATTCAAATATAAAATCATGACACAAAAACAATTATTTGTTTATTTAATTTCCTTCTTAATGCACACAGATAAGAAAAACATAGAGCAATAATTGCATTTTTAAGCAAACTTAAATGGGTCAAAATGAAAATATGATTTAAAAACGTGATTTAAACCTGCAATAACCAAGTCAATAGGTATGCATGGAGGCGGAAGGGGTTGGTCTTACTGCTTTTGTGTGATGATTTGAGTTTATATCAAAATATTCACTTTTTTTTAAGTGATCAAAAAACTCAAAAAATTTTTATCTGAATTACGAATTAAATTGTGGAAGATTGGCATAGAAAAAGATTATACTTCTACATTAAGCTGGCAAGTGGAAATTCTTCCAGAGCATGGGCCTCTGGCTATACTCCTGCATATAGTCATATGTTCAAGAGAGTACACCTCGACTAGCTTAGAGCACTCAAGATGAGGTCTAGGCCCTGCTGGAGCTCAACATTGTTAAAAATCAATGATTTGAAGGGTGTAAGTTGTGACCATTTTTTCATTTAATCCATCCACATTAGAAAAGGATTAGTTAATATGTGTTTTGAGAAGATACACTTAATGAAATAATGTTTTAAATATAACATTATTTCATTAAATCTGCATATATATATATATTTATTTATAACTTTATTTTGTTTATTTTTCAGTTAGTTAATTTTTTGGGGGAAAAACAAATGGGGTCTTTTGGGTAGAGTTAATGAGATGGGAAACTGGTTGAAGTCTAAAGTTTAATTTTGACTGGAGGTTGATTGTGCGGGTTGACTGGTTGAATTTAGACATATCACATATAATGATTGTACTCTCAGTACTGGAGTTTTGGGTGGTTTGGGGGTGTTTATGCCAATAAATGAAGGAATGTAGTGAAGAAATATTCTTATTTAATGTTCCGGTCAGCCATCCTCCTCCCCCACCCCCTTTTCAGGTCAGGTAGCTATATTCAATGACTCCTCCATGTTAGAGAATATATTTAAAACCAGGTAACTGAAGACAGGCTGGAAAGTAAACAGCATTATGACTCCTGTATACAGTTCCTGACAGATGGCAGCACCGAACAGTACGCTGGAATAATCAGGAATTAAAAATTGAGCGTCATCCACTAACATTCTTTATCATTTGAGTCACGAAAACATTTATACTACATAATTGTTGTAAAGTGTAGTGTTTTATATCATTTTCTAAAAAAAATGCTTATGAAGGAAGAAATTTACGAACGTAACTAGGATGGGTGATCCTAGCAGAGGGTGAGACATAGCAGTCTATCTTCCCAGCCATACCAGAGTGAGAGATTAGAGATGTAAATAATTAGATTTGCATATATAAATTTATACATATTCGTCTTTAATGAAACATGGGAAATCGACTTACCTCCTAAGTGAAGAATGTAACTTTTTAAACCTCTCTCATTTAAGGCGCATAGGGATGCTGTTCTTGTTCTGAAACTTGATCAGTTTTTTGTCATCGATGGCCGGATTTGTTTTCCCATAGTTGCTTTTTTTTAGATAGGAGATTTTCGGTAAGAATCTGTTACATAGAGGTTTTTTTTATGTTTTTTTTTAAAAGATAGTTTATACACATAGTAAGCAGAGCGGTGATACTTACTGAATCATTCTAACAAAGACTAATCGAAAGAATCGATCAGTGTTACCACTAAATATGTAGTACAGTCATTATAAAACAATACAAATAATTACGATAATATATAAATATAAATTTATCCAATATAAGGTTCTGATAACCTTGGCCAGTACTTAATGAAACATATCTTTATTGTTAATGAAATGTATTTATCATTTAGTTATTAAGTTATAATGAGCTGCACACTTATTTTTAAATAAATAACTTTATACTTGTATGCTCATGTAAGTTGAAGTACATATGTAGATGTATTTTTACAGTGTATCCTAAACATATTTAAAAAAAAAAATTAAATTAGTAAATCAGAAATATAAAATTAAAAAACTAGAATACTTAAGTTTTTTTTTTAAAACTTACCTCCCCCCTTTGTAATCTATTTTGAATAATTTTCTATGTGTTAACTATTTTGCATTGAAATGTGTACAACAATAACAATAATAGATGTTCTTTTAGTTTATAGGTACAGGATGTAAGCCACAGATGGTTGCAAAAGTTATTATTGGAAAACTTAATTCTACAGAGCAATTCAATGAAGGAAATTGTACTCTCATAAATAAGACTGCGAACATTGACGGTGAATTTATTTTTGCCAATGGTCAGATATGTGGAATTCAAAATAAAGAAATTCTAGGAAAATTCATTTTTTTCTTTTTTGAATCTGTTCTCCAAGTAGTTGGACTGTCTGTAGGAGCTTATCATAACTTGTCTTCTTTTTTTGAATGATCTGTGAAGTACAAAATATTTTAATATGTTAAGTAACATTTTTATAATTAACAATGTATAAATATATATATAAACCAACATATATGTGTAAAACTGATACATGGAGTTGGTTCATATAAAAATAAAACAATTCTATGTCCCAAATAAAGATAAAATTTATTTTTATTATATTTAAACTAAATTTACTTAGGGTTCA
>KZ806958.1:756036-781916 GCA_000696205.2 Oncopeltus fasciatus | reverse complement strand
TTTTTTTTTTTTTTTTTTTTTTTTTTTTTTTTTTTTTTTTTTTTTTTTTTTTTTTTTTCATATTACTTTTATAAGTGTTGGTAATGAGATGGTAACGCGGCCATTTCCTATTCAGGGGACGTGATGGGTTATTAGGATGGGTAATACTGGATAGAGTTTGGGCTAAAGGATTGGGATGCATGGAAAGGTCACAGTGGAATTTATTAAAAAGGGTTGTAATGACGTCTTTAACTAAAGGGATTTTAAGGTCATTGTGGAGTAAGGAGTTTGCGACGTAATAGGGTTCATCAACTATGATACTGATGATTTTGGAATGGAAGGACTGTACTCTTTGGATGTTGGATGCTTAAGCAGTTCTCCACAGTTCGACTCCATAAGTCCAAATAGTTCTCAGCAGCGTCTTATAAATGGTAAGTCACAGTTAAAGTTGACTTGCGGCTTAGTAGCTTGTAAAGTTGTCCAAATCTTCTATTTACTTCTCTCCTGAAATCCAAATTTCATGTTTTTTTGTTTTGTTTTTAGTTATGAAGTCCGAATTGTGCTCTTCGTTCAGCCACAACTAGCTTGGTATCCTCTAGAGTAATTTACTTAGAGCTTCTACAATTGTTGGGTCAGCCGGCTGATATTCCTCTCCACTACTCCAATAGGAGTGAGCTTTGTCTCGGACTGCGGACAAAGGCGGAATCCCATTATGACGGGTGGTTCTGGCCGTGTTGACATGTCGTACCTCCTGTTATGGTGAAGCCCCATCCTGACCTTCATCCGTCGCTGACTCACCCACACTCCTCTCACCTTCACGCCGCCTCGGAATCAGATCGCTCTTGTCCGACAGGTCTTGTTCTCTAGTCACTCATTGAAGAGTGACATAAACACCGTCATCAGCACTCTACAGATTACTACAACAACAATAATAATTATAAAAAGCCGACTTTTTGGGGTTTAAATACTATAGCTATGAATTTCAGAAGTTTGCAGTTGAAAAATATTTTGAAATCTAGCCTTATCTCCCATAAAGCTTTATCCCCCAAAAATGTTTCTCTTTGCTTTTGGGGGTTTTGTTAAAAAATAATGTTTTTTAAAATTTATTTTTGCTTCTTTTTAAACTGAAGAAAATTAGCCATTGTCGAATAATTTTGGGGATTTTAGTCTTGTTGGAGTAGGTGCTCAGTAGGTCCATCGGCGGTGGAGCAAATCCACTTTCAAGGTTGAGTGGTCGTTGTATGTCTTCCATTACACATGGATCGTTTGCTTTAAAAGTGGTGTGAGTCCACTTAAATTCAAATAATGAGATGTATTATGATTTGTGTTTAATTTAGTGTAACTGCTTATTTACAACTTGTAAATATTTAATTTCTTAAAATAAAAAAAAATGTTCATAATTTGTACAATTTAAATATTGGTCAGGAAAATAAATTGCGTAAGCATTGATTACGAAAGTGATTTGAATGTGATTTCCTTAAACGGAAGGGAATTGTCGGTCAGCAATTCTTAACATTTCTTTTGTATTTTACTTGTCGGGATTCCTTATTTAACATTACTTGTTTTATGAAGAGAGAATTGTCGGGAATTCGGTCATGGTAGTTGAACAATAGTTCAATTTTGGTTGTAACCAAAATAGTTTTTATTTTAGCCAATGTTTCGGTCTGAATTTCAGGCCTACATCAGGGCTGAATATGAAAGAGAAACATACAAAATAATATAGAAACATGTCTATATACGATAATCAAATAAAAGAAAAATGGTTGAAAATATAAAACTGTTGTAATGGATTATATAAAATAGATACCGAACAGGTAAGTAATCTAAAGGGTTATTATAACTACCAATGAATATAGAAATATCATACCTTCTGTAATCCGTCTTCATTGGTTTCTGCAAACCATCTTCTGTTGGCGAACGCTTTCGGTCATTGTCGATCCTCGTGGCTGAACACATGTATTCGGCCAAGAAGATGGACAATGTCCGAAAGCGCTCGCCAACAGAAGATGGTGTGCAGAAACCAATGAAGACGGATTACAGAAGGTATGGTAGATACTGAACATATTGGAAAGAAAAATTATTAATAGAATTATTATTAAAAATTAATATTTTCAATATGTTCAGAATCCGTTTTTTATAATCGAGTACACACAGTTTTAAATTTTCATTTATTTTATTTCTTTGTTAGATTAGATATAGACATGTTTCTATATTATTTTTGTATGTTTCTCTGAACATTTCAGGACTTACTTTTACTTCAAATTGAACTAGCTTCATATCATTTCACTTGAGCGAAGAAGAATTTACAGACGTGTAAATAAAATATAAAAATACATTCAACGAATTAAAAGCAAGCTAAAATATTTACTTTTTATATATCATCCTTATTTTTCGTTAAATTATTAAAGAACACAGACAGAAGATTACATTTTACTTTCATTGACAATAGTTATATCATATTTTAGTAATTATAACATTAAAATATGATATAACAATTGTCCATGAGAGTAAAATGTTATCTTCTGTCTGCGTTCTTTAATAATTTACGAAAAATAAGGATGATATATAAAAAATAACTTCCAGGGTTGGATATTCTCCCCTATTTTTAAAATATAGAAATAAAAGTAAATATTTATATTTGCTTATAATTCGTTGAATGTATTTGTAAACGTAAAATCGGAGAGAGAGTGGGGGAGGGAGGTGCACAAGAGGGTGACAGAAAAAAACCACGAGTCAGTAGAACTCCACAGACAATTGCTTGTTGAACCGATGGTGTCCTTAGGCCTTCTTGCGACATTTTTGTTGGGAAATATTTCTCTGTTTGTGGTAGACCTCTGCTTGGTTATCAGTTTTCCATGTTTCCTTTTTATCAAGTATTTCCTTTTATTTACACGTCTGTAAATTCTTCTTCGTTCAAGTGAAACGATTCGAAGCTCGTTGAATTTGAAGTAAAAGTAAGTCCTGAAATGTTCACAAAACAAATATAGTATGAGACGAATATCTGGGATGAGAAGACACCCATCACTTGGCACCCGGCTAGTTCATCGGTGAGTTCAAGAACTTATCCTAACCATTAAGCCTATTTAAAGTTTATGTTTTGAAATCTGTTAAGAATAATTATATTTCCTGTGCAGCCCTACAAGAAAGATGTACTGAGCCTGAGCTATCTAGATCTTTCTCCATACAATTGTTTTGAAGAACTTCTATGTTGTTTTTTTTTTTTTTTTTTTTTTTTGTGAATTTACTTTCGTAACCTTCCCAATTGATATCTCGCATTATTCTTAATAACCACTGTTTACTTACTTACAAATACTTTTCTACTAATTTCACCTCTTTCCATGAGGTTCGTTAAGTAATATTTTCTATTCTTGATCCATTGGTTATTTATGTGTAGTTAGCAGTTCCCTCAATATCTGTTGAGCTCATGGTTAGTTTAACGCTGGTATGTCTTAAGCCAATAATTGTCTCCTCGCAAGGAATATATGCCTCGTTCTATACCGCATTGGTGGCTTTCAAAAACTTCCAAATGTTATAAAGTGCTTGTGGCAATTACCCCATAACTTGACTTGTGTAAAGATTCTCTGTTTAGGAGTTTATCCACGTTCCCCAATTAACTTATCATTGTTTAATTTTTGTGAGCTATTTTCACTTTTCGCAATCCTCTTTTCATCTTTTTTTTATGATTAAATATAAGATTTTAAGACGTATCATTAATTTCGACTTTGTTTGATCGAAAATTCATTATCTACTGCTTGAGCGTTATCTCGTATCTCGTATTAAGTGTTATGTAACTAACACTTGAGGATGTGTCTTGCTAGTCCTGGTGTAACACTCCTAATGTATGGGGTAATGCGAACAAGTCACTCTGAATGAATGATGAAGTGGAAAACGCGGGATGGATATTAATGGAGAAGTCCAAAGGCGATGTTGATTATGGTCCAAATGGATCCGTTTGGGTTACTCAAGTTCCGCTCTGGTAAGGATTAATGCGAGAAATGATTGCCTGCCCAGCGCCTTGAGTTTGTAGAATAGGGTGGCGACCTGTACACACTACAACTTCCCTTATGACCCTAAGGATTGCGTGGGATAAAAGAGAATTTTAGACCATATCAAGTATATTTTGATCCTATAATGATCAAATTGAGTTACGAAAAGTAATTTAAGTTGGCTTAAGAGGATAGAGGACCTAACGATGTAGACTTCTTGTTGGACCAACTCTCTTCCACGTTATCCTGGTAGCGGTAAGAGATCCCCTTTGTTGCAGCCCCCTCGAACAGAGGAATCCCCTCTTGGAAGAAGTGAAGGATCCAGCCAATTGTAGCAGTTAGCAGAAAGCGGGAAGTAATTCTTCCCTTGCCTACAATTAGTTCGGCTGTCCTGTCTGGGGATGAAGATCTGACACGACAGGAAGCCTAACGACACACTCTGAAGTTAGATCTCCGAAATCTTGTACTGCATTCAGCATGGCTTTCGTTGAAGTTCTGTTCACACCTGTGCTGTGCCGAAGAATCAAACACTTTAGAACAACCCTTGTCTAGTTATTTTCCTTCACCAAACCTTCAATGCTCATCATTCTGTTTGCTAAGTTTACGTACATTATTTTAAAGATTGCATAGGTTTTTATATAGATTCTAAATTTTTAACTTTACTGNATGTGCTCTGATAGGGCAAATGCCTCATTCCCTATTAGTATAAATGCTTCTGTTCTCATCATTAGTGGTGGAATATTTAATTCATTTTTTTCCAGTGATTTCGAGTAAGCAGATTTCTTTTTTAATATTTAAATCACTTGAAGGACCAAAAGCCCCTACTTCAACATAAATTAAGTTATTTTTAGAATCGGCTATTACTAATAGAGCAATGGAAAAAAAGGACTTATAATTAAAAAATTCCAGGCCACCTGAATTAAGCTTTTTCATTCTAATGCTCTTTACATCAACTGCTCCAATACAATTTGGGAAGTTAGTTTTTTCGTTAAACCCCTTCAGAAATATTTTGCCTGGATTCTTGATAGATTCCTGGCAAGTAATTTGGTAAAAGGCATTCTAAAATTACACCACATGTAGTCCTGACAATTTTCCTGAATGTCGTTTTTCCAAATAAATACTTGTAATGTAGAAAGGCAAAGCTATTACCAGTTGGTACCTGAAAAATGAAAATGTACACTATATCTTCAAAATAATTAACTTTATTAAAAACAAAAACATTATATACTTGATAACAATGGAAACAATAATGTCTTATTTACAGGTCCGCAATTCAGAAAAAAACAAAAACAAACAAAAGCTTAAGAACCTGCTTCAAAACAGAATTTGATGCTCAAAAGAATGGTCCTTCAGGGTCAAGAGCAGCTAAAATATGCAAGTATTATATTATATAGATTTTGATCAATTACTATTTTTAAAAGACTCCCTGGAATATAAAAAAACAAGCAGCAGTCTTGATCAAAGCACAAACGAAGAAGTATGAGATAATGAAGAAATTTATGTTGATCCTTCACCAAATTCTTCCACATTCCAAGGTCCAATCATCTAGATCCCCAGATCAGATTCTAGAAGAAGAAAAAAGTCTCAGACTTTATTTAAAACTATGAAGAATTGCTCCATCAATTGCTAAAAGACAAAAGAGAGGAGGAAAAAGAAATAAAATTTAAATATTTCCTCTTTTCCTCACTCCTTCCTCAAGAAATTTAATGAAGGCCATAAATTGTATGCTAAAACAGAAATTATGACAAGTACGTCTTTTGCGGACCAAGGCGTACTCCTCACATACCACAGTTCAATTTTTTTTTGGTTTAAAACAACTGCTCAATTTTTTTAAAACTTTATGCCAGAAGGAGTTCTGAAGTGACGATCTTGTCACCTAATTCGGATGTGGGACTTCCTGTGAACTATAATCTTAATAACTAAAAGAGAACTGGGCACCACACTATTGTATTTATTTAGTGAAAAGATAAAATAACATAATTGGCTACGACCTATAAAGGAAATTAAATTAGGAAATAGCTTTCTATTAAAATATTCAATTTTTAATGTTAGATGATTTTAGTTGGGGTTCGGTCAAGGTAGATCCAAAAAAAAAAATACAAATTTACCAAAAGTTTATTTTTAAAAAGATTATCTGCCAACGTTTCGGCTTACATTGTAAGCCATCTTCAGGGCTGCCTATCATGAAGACGTGAGAGGACGTCCTGTCCCTAAGTTCACTAATCAGATTGATCAAATATTAATGGATCATTCCTCGATTGAGGTAGAGAGTTTTTTTTTCTAGCTCCCTGTACGATTCAAATTATTAATGGATCATATTTTTGACATTATTTCTGCCAAAAGCAGATTCACTTTTTGCCTTATAAAAGCGATGGTCCATTCTTTACTTGTTCAGACTTGGAACCTCCTCCATCTCCAGTGATGTATTGTACGGTCGATGCAGTGTGAGGTAATGCCAGAGAAATCTTCCTAGTAGAGGCGAGAACCAATCCCCGATAAGGGCTTAAGTACCTATCGTCTGCTGTTACGACATACTCTGTCACGGGTGAGTTAGTCGTGGCTCTGTAACTAGGCTATAATAGCTCGACATTGGCTTGGTCGTTCGTCTGAGTGCTGTACCGGTTGGAGAAACTTGTATTGTTCCCTTCTCGCGTTCTTCTCGGGTATTCTTGACCATTTTCTTTTTCTTTCTGCTTTTCTGATAAACGGTTCTGTTGGTAGAAAAACGAATCGTGCAAAACAAAAAACTAAAAAAAAAAAACTGTTTTAAATATTTTATTTGGTTGTGGTTTTTTATCTTACATAAATTTTTAAACAATTAATGAGAGAGAATAGAATAAAAAAATCTATCTGTCCCAGCCAGGAATCGAACCTGGATCTCCTGCTATCCGGGCCGGTGCATTTACCAGTTATGCAACCAGGACGCGCTAGATACCTCATTAAATTCCCGACGAGAACTTCGTCTTAAACTCGAAGGAGCTGACATTGTCAAACTATCAATGACATTATGACAAATAGTTTGACAATGTCAGCTCCTTCGAGTTTAAGACGAAGTTCTCGTCTTTCTCGGGGGTTAGGCTCTCGCTAGTGTAGAGGGAATTCAATGAGATTTCTAGCTAGTTTGTGTAAAAAAACTGTTTGTTTGAATGAACTTCCTAAGCAGGTAGTTGGAAATACTCTGATACTTGGTATTCCTCTTATCACTGCCTCTATTGGAAACGTTAGATGGAGTGCTTAAATTATTTTCATTCGCGAATAGTATTTTTTATTATTATTAAAGATTGACGTTCAAATAAGTTATTGAGTTATAAGGCAGATTCCTCTCTCCTTAGCGGGAGTAAATACTTGGCTTGCTGATACCTAGTGAGTATAATTTGTCGTCCAATACATCACTTATTTATGTGGAGTCATTTCTTCTACACAAGAAGAATTCTGTCAGGAATTTCCATTGGCTTCATCATTTCCTGAGTCCCTGAAGTGGTGAATCTTTGGCCGATTTTCAGTCCTTAGAACTTCGCCTTCTCCTTTTCCTACAATCGTCACTTCGGTATGTTTCCACGAGAAACTTATAAGGTATTTATTTCAGTTTGTCAGAAGTATGTTTCCACTAGAAAATAAAATTAAGTGTGTGAAACTAGCAGTTTTCATACACAACTAATGTTGCATTGTATTTAATTATTATATTACTCATTCATTCGATAAGTTGCTCTGGAGTGAATTGCGGTCTGGTCAGTTTATCGGTGTGAACTGTCGCCGAAAATGGTACTACTGAGTGTAGGTAAATCAGGAGTAACGCCATAACCTATTTAATGGCTTCATGTGGTCTGCATTTTAAATTCCCAGGGGCCAATTTCCAACTCCTCTCAATCACCCCGTAAAAGCGTTAAAGGAATAAACTAGTTCAGTAAAGACAATTTACCTTAAACTCAAAATGAAATGACCAGTGTTATAATTTTGAGTTGCGGAAACAAGCTTGAAGCCAGGGGCATTCATTATAAGCTCCGAGGATGGAATCCTGAAAAATTCTGAAATCGCTTAGCTAGCAAAAGATAAAAAAAAAGTAAAAATCGATCTATCGGAATACTACTTGTTTAGATCCATTGTTCATTTTCTTCGAGGAAAAAATTGATTCTTTGCCGGAATTTTGTGTCCAAAATATCGTAGGACAAATTCTCTTCTAGTATATTTTTCCAATCAAAATTTTGTAATTATTCGAATGTTCATATTCTTCTAGAAATGACTATAACCTTGATTTCTCAATCTTTCGAACCCTTGAATCTCGGATCTGTGTCACACACATGGACAGTGTGGAATTACACATTTTACCATTATCATTCGGTGCAGAATCGTACGACAGGCGTGAATGACTTCTTTTGTCTGCACCGATCACCCGTGATGGCGGAGAGAATCAATTACTCTTTTTTATCTGTGTCTCTTCAGTAACCTCTCACCGCGTCTCTATCAACGTACTTATAATGCAAACATATGAGGCAGCTAAGCCGCACAACTACAACATATAGCGTCGATTAATATATATTCTATAATACGTCAATTAATATACTATTGCTAACTTTCAACCGTTCCAGACTTAGCTTCAAATCTGATAGCAATGAAGCCGTTCCAAGTACGTGAAATTAGTTTCGAACCTGTTTGAAGATCGCCTTATCATTTTCAGGATATATATATATATATATATATATATATATATATATATATATATATATATATATATATATATATATATATATATATATATATATATATATATATATATATATATATATATATATATATATATATATATANTATATATATATATATATGTATGTGTGTCTTATAGCTAGCATAGAAAAAAGCCTCCGCATTAAAAAAATTTTTTTAGAACCTTGTTCATAACCTTTCAACAACTTAGGGGAGAGAATAAAGTCTATGACAGGTTAGGGTCACCTCATGCGAATAAAATAGTACGCTAACCTCATGATTGCCCTGAAGATGGCTTACAGTGTAAGCCGAAACGTTGGCAAATAATAAATACGTAAATTATATTTTTTGGATCTATCTTGACCGAACCCCTACAAAAAAACATCTAATAATAATCTCTACGGTCAAAAATTCTCCATTCATAATACGCTAACTTTCCAGGATAAATCGCTCGTTCAAACGATGAGGGGATCTACACTCCAAGAAAACAACACAATTACTCGATACCTTGAACATTGACGCATTTTCACCAAAAGTGTGTTTTTTTTTTTTAGTTTAAAGATTTACGTATATTGCGATTTGTATGTGTTCTTCCGGAGTAGTATGATTATAGAATGTCCATTTGAGCGCTCTTTAGGACAAGGTTAGTGACTCCCTTACGACACTCCGTGCACTGCCCAAAATTGGTATGGTGACACTCAAACCGGTCCTTAAAGAAGTGACTTGATAGCTGACACAACCTGCTAATTAACCCTGGTTTGTATCTTATAACAGATTGCATGCGATAGAGATCACACTGCTGATTGTCCTCTTTGTTAGTGGGCTTGTAAAGCTAGCTGTATTTTATACAATTAGTATAATTATATAATAGTGTAATATATATATTAGACATTTGTGTTCTCCATTTTCTCCTTCTTCAGTTTCTCATGAGGTTTATGGTGGATGGTATGCGGTGCGTATGTCATCAAAGGCCAATTGCTGTTTTCGGCACTCGGACTTTCTTTTCCCACGAAAATCCCGGATGGAGACCGCCCACCTCCCTTGCGAATTATATCAGGTAGATCGCCTACCTTTGTTCCTAGCTTCTCTATCTTTCCTGTAGACTGCGAAACCTGGAGCTCGGAATCTGTCGCCGCTAGAGAGATGTGTCACGATCACGCGGGCTACGTTCACCTCGTACCTGTTGATTAGCCATCTGGTGACTAGATTTGGAACTATTCCATTGGCTTTTCAAAGGATAAATAAATTCACTTTGAAGTGAAAAGTCTGAGTGAGTTCTTTCTCTCAGATACTTTAGAGTTAAAATTCATCGACGCTTACTAACTTTCGATAGATGCTTATAACTAATTGGTTTTGCTTTCATGAGTGGGAAAGGTTAGGGTAAATAAAAATACTTCAGTCTCAGCACTATTGGGCTAAAATCACGGACATGTTTTTAATTTGGTGTGGAAAAGAAGAAGAAAGAAAAAGATTATGCGAAAAGTGGTGAATTTCGTCAGATGTAGAAGCGCGCGGATCTGGGGTCGACTTGAGCGATGACCTGCCGCCAAGACCTTTGCTCCCTATCTCGAGGATCGGGCAGGATTCCTTATCTAGGCGCTCTCTTTCGCCTCTCCTTTTCTTATCACTTGTAGAATGTGATGAATGTGACTCTCTCATCCTGCATACCGTAAAACTCGAAATGGAATACGAAAAAAAATACAACTTTTTTTAAATTACTTGCGTTGTTTCTAAGTTCCAATGGGACTTGAAGAAACATATTACTGAAGAAATATTGTGTAATGTGTCCTGACTTAAATACGATTGTCTTATTTTAAATTACAAATTTAAATTAAGTAAAGTGAGTTTCAATTTGGAAATCAAATTCTTCAGTTGCTTCTTCGCAAATGCGTTTCCTAGTGGAACTTTGAGTTGTTATCCGGACCTCTGTTTGGTCCACCATTTACTCCTGGATTGTTTACTTTTTTTTTTTTTATGTTGAATTTATTTAAAATAAACGTAAAGAAAGTCCGTCGCTGAGTGAACTGAACGGATCACCAATTATTCATTAATGACGGACATAGTAAATATTTAATATGAGACAGAGAGAGCGATGAACAGGAAAGTTGTGACCTAAGCTTGTCTCTGTACTAACCGCCAAGGTACGGGGGCAAAACGTCTAAATTAAATTTGTAAATATCTTCCTTATTTGGCTTTTTAAAGCTGTGATATCGAACGTAAACAATAAATTGCGAACACACATAAAAACAAATAAGTATGTATATATATATATATGAAACAAGCACAGTAAATTTCTATTTTGACCGACTATATATATATATATTAAAACCAAGGCTTCTGGTTGAAGATGTAAGTTATTTATTAAGAACTTTACCTTATATCAAAATTGAATAGTGCAGAAGCAAATAAATGCTTGGAATCTATGGTTTAGGGTTATTGAATATTTTCTTGATATTCGTATTAAAGTTTTATTTTAATTTTAAAGTAAGATATCCTTATCAGGTTTCAGTGAGAACTATTTCTTGAGCTTTAGGATCACATTTTATCTCAATCCGTTTGCTTTTTAAGATGTAGTCCTCCAAAGCCAAATTTGATGTCATTTGAAAAGTATAACTAGGCTAGCAATAGTGCGGAATAAACCACTGTGAAATGGTTCGATAGGATTCACTCTCTTCCCTCTATTTCAAATATAATTTTAGTTAGAACATTCCATCCCGTTTATGATATGGAATATGTTTACATGGTATGTAACATTACGGATCAAGACGGGGAGGAGTGAATGCCGTCTCCGCGACCCATAACCACTTGCAGATTCCAGGGAGTATTGGATATGGCCGAAGCTAGTCACTCGTCGAGCTGAGGGGTTATGAACATGGAGCTAAGTGCCCATTGAGATAGATGGAGCTCCGCGGAAGTCACTGCAGAGATCGGTCACACGGTTGTGGAAGAACGCCCTCTGTTGTCGGGGTATATTGGCGCGCGCCCGATAGGCTACAACGACGAGAGCTAGACACGTAATGTATGACGACTGTAAACATAATTTCACAGGTCTTTAAATGCTTTAAAATAAAACATGATAATATATTTGAATAGAATTTATATNTATATATATATATAAAGATTTTCAACGGGGGCAACATTTTTAGCTTCTCCTTCATCAAATTCATAAGAAATCGCGTCATAGTGTGTACCACTTACGAGTGCCATCGTGTATTCCATTCTGGAAAGTAAATCAGCCAAAATTAACATAATTTTCAAAGCAAAACCTCCCAATATAATGCGGTGCCCAAATATAATAATACATTATTTCTTTTACTGTTTCCTTTTCAGATTTAACTTATTTTGTTGATTTTCTTAAATTTTCTTGTCAAGCTATAATTAATAACAAAGTTATCACCAATAATGTCATCTTAAAAGGCATTGTAAATACAGATTCAATTTTAGAAATCCCCAAAAAATTAATTATTTTATTTGTTACTTGAATTAATGCTAAGTATGTTTTATATAAATTTGTTTAAGATTTAGATCTTACCTTTTTAATTAGTTTTACCTCTGTCAACTTTCCGTATCTAATAATGATAATATTTACCACTCAAGATGAAATGCTGCGATGCCGGAAAATATCTTAAAATATTATGAACCCCAAGCTAAAATCATCTAATAATAATATCTACGGTCAAAAAAGCTCTCCATTTGAACTTGTCACTGATAACTTTTATTCATTAGAAACTTCGATTATTAGACGTATGTGATATTTGAGTAAATTGTAAAATATCGGTTAAAGTGTCATTTCTAGTATGGTGTGATATTAATTTATCTCGTTAGGCGTTAAATGTCTTGCCTTCATAGAGGTGGTGGGAGGGGGAGGGTTCACTGATAACCTCCCATTTAACCAAATCCTCCTCGGTCAGGCACAGTGGAAGTCAGTGAGGAGACATATGCCAAGAGATATTGGCCAAGAGAGGCATTTCCCAAGTGACCCAGCGTATATTTCTCTAATGTGGGATTATTGGATATTTGTTGGAATTTATTTTCTAGAAGATGTGTTTTTGTACCGGCATGCTTGGTCTTGAATTACCTTACGGAAATAGCCCCATAATTTTTTCGATTCTTTAGAGCATCCCTCTCACAGTAATACTTTTTATTTTTTAAATGATGACTTTCTGCCAATATAGAGAAAAGATAATTATGAAATATGACTTATACTAATGGATACCTTCAAATTTAGTCTTTCCCAAAACCATTGCAGTCTCTTGAACTTTTCAGCCTATAAGGAATTAAGTTTTTTCGTTTTGTGAGTAGCCGTAGCTAGACTCGTACGAACTAGATGGCTAGCTCCTCCTGTGCATTAGTGTTAAAGCATTTTGCTATAAACGTAAGTTGCTTTTAGGGAAATCGGCAGACCTCAAAATCCGTTGGACCGAAACCACATTGTAACCTTCCTTCGTTGCTACTCTAATATTTGTGATGATTTAAACACTAATAATTGAGGTAAATAATCTAAAAGGTTAGTAGTAGTAGTAGATCATTGGAGGGCAATCAACTTCTAGGTTATTACGCCCTATAAATACCCTTTAATATATTTACTATAAATTAGTTAATAGAAGACAGGAATCAAGATTATTTCGACCACTATAACAAACTAAATTAATGGATTAATAAATTATAATAAATAAATTATTATTAACTAAAATAATAAATAATATCTCATTCTATAATTTAGATTTTCCAGGCTATACCTGCTTTTTAATGAAAGTTTAACAGCCCATCCACTGTAGAGGGGTTGTTCCCAAGGCACTCCGCCATATTTCTTCCAAAGCCTTACCTAGTGAAGTAATTCTGATAAACTGGGCAAACCTCTATGATGTGCTGGATTGTTAGGTGAACTTGGCAGGTATTACACTTAGGCGGCAGATCTTTGTTAATTAATTGTGTTAACACATGTATTCGGCCAAGAAGATGGACAATGTCCGAAAGCGCTTGCCAACAGAAGATGGTTTGCAGAAACCATAGAAGACGGATAATAGAAGATATGATACTAATAATTGAGTTTATTTTACAAGATAATTTCCCAAAGCAGTTAAGTAAATGTTGTATGTAGTTTAATACAACCGAAAGTGTTCAAAAACAAAACGTCTATCGGTGGATGGTTACAAAGAGCTAATGTGACAGTCCACTGACTCTGAAGACGAAGGATTTATGTCATGGAAGTTTGATTAATTGTAGGAAGCGTCATATTCTACATATGACATGATTGCTATTGCGCTTATAACCTTACTCTGACAATTTTCAAGTCTACTTCATGAATCACACATATACATATACACATAAGTGATGGCCGTCGAGAGAAAGAAATGCGACTGTAGTTCCTGCTGCTACCACCTGTGTGACGACTTCTCTGGAGCGCCCTTATCGCCCAGAACGCCTGAACTGCTTATGGGTTCCTCCCCTCCTGCTCGAGGAAACTGCGAGTCTCCCCGCTGCGGCAATGGTCGTTGCTGCTGCTTCGCGAGTGCGTTGTCGGCGATCCCCTTGCCGTTCAGACCACGATTCCAGCTGATGGTAGCGCCTCCAGACGGCCAATGCGGGAAGCCGTCTCATCAGTGGAAGACTCTCTGGGCCACTATGACCTCCCCTTCGTCTCCCCGAAGTCAGTCAGAACCAAACTCTTGCTCGGAATATGTCTTCTCTAAGTGGAAGGACCTCTGGCTCTGGCTCATCTGTCTTCTGTACCTCTTCGTCCTTCCTCGCTGATTGACCATAGAGCTGATAGAACTTTTCTTAAGCCCTTGTCATTTGAACGTGGGTTCCCTGAGTATTTTCCTCCCATCAGAATTGTTGTGCCAATCCAACGTCATTTGAACACAAAGTGAGTGTAGGACATCACCCAACAGTGTCAGACATGCTTTGAGCTGGATGAATGGATGGCTTTAACATTCTTCTCTTTTTTTCACGATTTTTTCTTTTTAACCTAAGAAAACTTGGGGCCTAAGTTCACTAGAAAAGCCGAAATTATTAATTTTTTTTTTAAATTTCTCTTTTACATTAACAAAATAAAATTAATTACTATCGAAAGTTCTTGTTCCTGTATTTCATTTTGTATTAAGCCTGTTGATGAATGTGTTTCAACCGGACTTCTGCATCCTTCTACTCAGAAAGCACCGGGTTCAATTCTTGAATGATGTCTGTTATGCAGTTACTATCATCATAGCAGAATTTCATAGCACTTGATTATAATGAATGGGAGTAAATAATTAATTTGTAAATATTGTATTTGTTGTAGTATTTTGATAGGAAGACGACAATTTCTCTTATACAACTTATTATAGACTCCTGTAATTTCGTCTCGTTACTAATGATAACGTTGAATGTAATTTATGGGGAAAATTGTCGTATTCCTTTAAAAGATACATTGAAGACCACCGGTTTCGGGCGACGGTCTGAGAGAAGACCATTATATCCAAAACCGGTGGTCGTCAATTGTATCTCTGACAGGAAGACGACAATTTCCCTCATTAATTTCAATGAAGACTTTTGTAATTTCTTTAATGTCATAATATATTTATATATAATATACACATATAATGTTACAATAACATTGATATATAATAGTTCCCAATAGGACTCTATTACAAACAGCATTGTGACCGAAATTCATTCAGTTGCATTTAGCATTTTGCATTTATTGAATTGATGTTACTTCATTTAGTAAATTCCTCAATAACGTATTGTTTCATTAAATGAAGTGATTGTTTACATTATATTCTAAATTTATGAAGTTTATATTATACCGAATTTCTTAATTGATATATTTATCACCAGCTCAAAAATCCTTTCCGAGTCCAGGCGTCGAACGTCAGCTTCCCCCAGCCTTCGACACTCTGTTCGGATAGGGTACGTTCGTTATGTTCATTGCCATGCTTGAGTCATGTTGCATCGGACTCAACAAAAATGATCTCTTTGATGATCTGATTGCCATCCATTCTCAGCCCTCTGAATCCACCAAGTTGAAGATTTCTGCAGACGTCTTTCTGGATTAGAAAGCTAGATAAATGCTGTATTATAACTCCACATATACAGCGCTTGATCTTTCTTTCAAGCACCAGTAGCTCTATCTGACATATTTTCACCATCGTCAGACTCATCTAGCTTTGTTCCGATTAAGAGGAGCCTTGCAGCGGTCTGCTTCTTTCTGATTAGGTTACGCTGACCTAAAAAAGGCAACAACAAGCATTTTACGTGCTTCGGTTTTAGAAAGACAGTAATTGGTACATTACTAATCAATGAATACAAAATTAATATAAATGAGTAGGGATAAAAGGCCGCTCCTGGTACATGCAAATGAAGAAAATGGCGGACACCATGGTTTCCCGCCAAAACTTCTTACCTCTAAGCCCTTCTCTTTGGATCATGGCAGCAGCGCTCGGGGTCTTACCTCTATATCTAAACCATCGTTCGTGACAGAGGAGCAAATTTCCTACCTCATAGCTTGTGACGTCATAGGAGCAACCTATCCCCCAAGGACCCCTGAGTTTTTAACTAATTTCCTACCTCATAGCTTGTGACGTCATAAGAGCAATCTATCCCTCCAAGAACCCCAGAGTTTTTAACTAATTTCCTACCTCATAGCTAGTAACGTCATAGGAGCGTCCTACCCCAAAGTCTCTTCTTTGTCAGTAGGGCGAAAAGTCAGAGCGGTTACAAGTTATTGAGATAATTTCTTTGCACAATTCATACAATGAATCAAATTGTTCCTCTGATCTTTTAGGTCAAATTTAAGAACTTTGCTGTTTGTTCCAAAATGTAAGTCATTCAATCAAATCCAAATCGAAAGATTTAGGCCTTTAGAAAATAGAGTCTTGTGCTCTAGTTATTTTTTTGTAGTAGTGAAGATATTACATATGGAATATGTAGTAGCAAGTAGCTGTGAAGAGAAAAATTTGGAACAGTTCTGCCAATCACCGCTATCCAGAAGCCGTTATCGAAGTGTGTGTGGCGATATCTCTCGTCGAACACTAATATTTATCTAACCAGCCACGAACACTACTATCGCCAATCGTAACATTTATTTTCCTCTTCTGCAAAAAAAAATTGTACACTGTATTTTAATTTTTATTCTTTATTTGCTTTTAATAAGTGCTTCTTTTCTCAAAACGGCCGACAATCTTCTGAATCTCAGCTTTAAACGGAAAAACTCCCGGTACACATTTAAAAATAAATAATGCATAATTATAGAAAAATGTAACTCCTTTAATATAATAAAATTATCTCGGGCAAAAAAACCTCTATCGCAGTTGAATATTAATATCTATTACAAATGAGAAGGAGTTATGTAATTGTTATTAATATTCAAGTCGTATTCCTAACGATGTATCAGTTAATATAGAAGATAATGGGAGAATATATTTGATAGAGAGATATAATTATTGGCAAAATCTATTCAAGAGGAACTGAGACTATTTTTACGATGTATAGTTAGGACTCATTCCTTAGCGCCATTCATACTTTTCATGTATTTATATTTAACCTCTGAATTTCGATAACCGTCATTTATTTTTTCGATTATTTTAAAAATTAATATACAACCATTACTATTTTCGAAGGAGATCTTTTGATATTTGGTGATATTTCGAATCCTACTCAGCTAAAATGCTTTCTATCAGGTCCAGGTAAATATTACAGAGTTGTATTATTTATTACAAATTAAAATATAGCATTTTTTGTAATACAAGATTTATTTTTCTCGCCGTAATTTGTCAGAAGCGTAGGCGGATGGAGTATGATTGGAGCTGTGGGTGTGATTCATTATACAGATACTCCCATGCTCTCTCAGACATCTTGACGAAAATAGGGTAGATAGTTTCGTAGGCAATCATAATATTTAGGTATTGTTTTGGACTCCAAACAAACACGCACATGCACACACCAAACCATAAATGTAAATAAACAAACTTATTATTTGTATATAAATGTGTGTATTATGTACATGATTATATACTCGTAAACACACAGGCACACACAGTAAGTTTTAAGCGTAATATTTTGTCATTACTAAGTCACGGCTACTTTTCTACTTTAATCTTTGTCACTGTACATTTTGTGGTAAAATAATGAGATTATTGGTAAGATAATAATAATAGTAATACTTAATGAAGTTAAGCGAAAAAGCTTAAGCTTTTCTTTTATACAAGGTTGCATAAAAACCTTTTTTTTTAATAATATTATTATTTAGACGATATTTTCGTTTATATATTACCAATATATTAGCATAAAACCAAGTTGAAATAGCTGAGACTTATGAGAAGATTGACAATCACGGGTATTGTACGTAACTATGACAACTCTTAGTGTTCCGGAGTGACTTTTCGTGCGGGAAAGTTAGTTCAGCAGAAAGCCGCTAGATAGCAGCACAAGTCAAGGCTACTCAGTTGTGTCTCCTGCCGATAGATGACACTGCATGCTCCAAATTGCTAGACCTGCCCTTCACTTTTACATTTTGATTTCCTACATGACTCGTAAACATCCTGTTTGTGATTAAAATCTACTCCAGTTTTTCACTATTTTTACAATATTTGCAATTAGAAAATTTACAGATGTTTCATGGTGTTATACTTCGTAGCCGTGCGCCTACTTTATTATTATTGATCAACATTTTGTGTTGGAGTTCCAAAAAAATCGATTGTGCGCTACAGGAACCAAATTGTTTAGGCTATGCTAATGAAATCCAACATACTATATTTAAATTTTTTAAAAATATTTACTTAAAAATTTTGAAAAACAAAGAGTTGGGGTTACTTGGTACTAAAATTTAAAAGGACGTTCTTTGAACGTTAAAATTATTTAATCTAAAAAATAATAAATTTTTATTAGCCAGAATAAATATTTTTCCAAATTTTTCTTCCATCCTACCAACCAGTCACCAAAATTGATGTTCACAAATGGGTGTGTGAGTGGGTCAACAATACTGGTTTAAATTTTCCGCATCGAAATTTAGCATAGATCTTTTATAAACCTACGTCTCCAGGCAGCATTTACAATTTCTTTTTAGTTTTAACTCCTTAGTATTCCATTTTAGTTTATCCATTTTAAAAATTATTATGTAACTCTTATTATCCTTCAGAATATAATGATTATTCCACCAATCACAAAATAATGTTTACCTTTAGACATTATTAAGTAGGGCACAGTACTAGGCAATCCTATTTTAATAAAACTGTAACAAGGTGAGATTATACCGGCCTAAAGAGGTTTTATATTTACTTGAGCAGGAAACGTAGTCCATATATATACACATATATATATATATATATATATATATATATATATATACANTATATATATATATGTGTATATATATAGTTAATAAATCCTGTATATTGCTCTATCAGAAGTTGAGGTATTAACAGCTATGGCCAGAAGAAAATACAGGCAAGTTCTACTCCAAGGATTATTTGAAAATACATTCTCTTAATCTTTGTAATGGCAAAAGCTGTGTTTGTTCTGGAGGAATTCACTTCCTCTTTGAAGTTTTTCTTTTCCATTAGAATATTAGATGCGAACCTAACATTTTATAAAGAGGAGGTTATACGATCGCTGAAGTCTCTGCTTTAGCAGACTTCCCTTTAAAAAGTCAAGCACATGTGTGTCCATTAATATGCAAACTCATAATTCGATAATTCAGCCTAAAGGGATGGGGTATTTAGATGAACAAGAATAGATTGGAAAAAATCATTAATAGCTTTGCCATTCAGATCTAATGATGTCATTTTAAATACTTACTTCATTTTTCATTAATTATTACTTCATATTGTTGTTATTATGTAGTTGCTTATTATTCTCCGTTCATCATGACTATTATGTTTATTAAAACTTTGGTTCTATTGAAATGGTTATTAGTTAGCCATTATTTGAGTCATTAATATGAATTTTAGAAATAAGCAGGAAAATAGTATAAAATACAGAAGATCCTGAAGTTTCTAAGCCTCATGGTTATAGAAAGTTTAATATTAAAATTTTACAATACAGCATTATTATTTTTGATTTCTCAAAGTAATTTCCACCAATTTCAGTACACACTTTCTTTTGTCAAAAACAATTATTAAACCAACTCTATGGGGAGTTTTGTGCAGGAGTGAGTCACATTCGTTTTCCCAAGTCCTCAGAAGGTACTCATCTTTTAAAAAAGGATTTCCACTCGTGGAGCGGTGTAAAATCACAGAGAGCAAGGTTAGGAAAGTGCTGAAGAAGCTAATGTCCGGTAGTGGGCAAATACCCGGTGCACACTGGAGCGTTGTCAAGGGGGAAGTAGTTGTCCATTCTTGACTTTTAGGATAGTTTTTTTAGTGGGATCTTAAGGTTAGGCTTGGTTAGGGATCAGCAATTAGGGTCTTTCTGAAGTTTTCTTTTTGGAAGATCGAGATTTCCAGGCAGTTACATGAGTTCCTCACCACCAGGTTCTTGTGAGCCTTGGACGGCACATTACTATCACTGCCAAGTTACGTCACTGTCTTTAAATTCTCTCTCAGTAAATATTTTCAGCATCTTTCGGCAGCTAGCTATACCAGAAGTCATTCCCTCTTCCGTCAGACTTTGGGGCACCTCGGAGGTGTGAGGTCTCCTCTGATTGCTACTTTACGTCACTTGCCAGTCTTCGAGTACTTCCCTCAAAGCAAACCATTCATTTCTTTTCCATCAGTCTTGGCCTGCCTTCTAGACTCTAACATTAATGTCTCAGCGATTGTTCAGTACCTCGCTGTTTGATAACTTCTGACACCATTTTTGTATACACAATTCACTAAATATGATTCTCAGATCCGACGTTCTACCCAAAGATCTTTTTAAGATTTTAAGACGTATTTCCTGAATGAATTTAACCATTTCTTCGCGGCTAAAGTCTGACATACACTCTCATGTAAGTTTTAGTGGCAACCATTTTTCTAAATCTTGTTAGTAGGATCGAATAATCTAATGAAAACATATTTTTTTTAAATCTGCCATGAAAACAACTAATCTCGAACTTCCCCCTTGTTGGCTCAAGTCTCCTGACTGTTCGAGACTTCTTATTTTGCTACAGATTCTGAGGAAACAACTAGTTCAGGAGACTATCCAGTTTGGATCTCTTCCGTGTACTGGATATAGGACAATGCGGGAGAAAGCTGAACCTGGAGTTCTCCAGTCAGATGAAAGGGGATTTTGGTGTTACTTGTAACATGTCTTCTCATACATAACGGCGGAAGTACCATACTTGGCCAAAGAGGAGGTTAATAAGTATGTATTTCTGTGTGTACTTCCCATACCCCCACCCATCTCCACCATTCTAAAACGACATCAGACTTCTTTTTCTCCCCTTTTAATGTGATATAGCAAATTCAATAAGTAAAACAACTAATTGTGGCTTCTTGAGTGTAAAGTTAAAAATTAAGGGCGAAGATAAATCCTCACCCCTAATGATTCAATTTCGCTGTGTAACTTCAGAAAATATATTTTATCTAAAAAAAANTAAACAAGAGAAAATTGTGTTCACTTTAGTGTCCTTCTTGGATATCTCTCCTCCCCTCGTCCGATTTTGGTTATTTGAGGGTCGCCCAAATGTCAAAGTTGCACTAAACAAGAGAAAATTGTGTTCACTTTAGTGTCCTTCTTGGATATCTCTCCTCCCCTCGTCCGATTTTGGTTATTTGAGGGTCGCCCAAATGTCAAAGTTGCACTAAACAAGAGAAAATTGTGTTCACTTTAGTGTCCTTCTTGGATATCTCTCCTCCCCTCGTCCGATTTTGGTTATTTGAGGGTCGCCCAAATGTCAAAGTTGCACTAAACAAGAGAAAATTGTGTTCACTTTAGTGTCCTTCTTGGATATCTCTCCTCCCCTCGTCCGATTTTGGTTATTTGAGGGTCGCCCAAGTGTCAAAGTTGCACTCTTAAATATTACTCTAATGTATTTTTTTTTAAATTACGAAAATAGGTCAATTAAGAAAGAATTGTTGACCTTCAAGTTCTATGAAGATAGAATTCTTGGGAATTCGGTCATGGTATTTGAACAATTAATAACTACTTTGTTACCAAAATAGTTTTTAATTTAGCCAATGTTTCGGCCTGCTTCAACAGGGTTGAATATGAAAGAGAAACATACAAAATAATATAGAAACATGCCTATATATGATAATAAAACAAAAAAAAAAAAGGATGAAAATATAAAACTGTGTATAATCGATTATATAAAATGTATACTGAACATATTGTCTCTCTCCCCATCACCCTATTTGGTATGTACGCTTACGAATTTTATTAATAATTTTTTATTTACAATATGTTCAGTATTCATTTTATATAACCGATTACACACAGTTCTATATTTTCATTCATTTTTCTTTGTTAGATTATCATATATAAACATGTTTATATATTATTTTGTATGTTTCTCTTTCATATTCTCAGCCTTGATGAAGGTCTGAAATTCAGGCCGAAACGTTGGCTAAAATATAAACTATTGTTTACAAATTAATTTCTAATTGTTCGACTTCTAAGACCAAATTTCCGACAATCCTCTCTTCATAGAAAGTAAGTCACCTGCAAGGCTAGTAATGATAACTTAGTTACCCATATCAGCTGCACCCGATTTAGTTAAAATATGGTTGCTGTACTAGATGTGAATGATGTCGTAACCTCGTGTCACCTTCGCCAGGAAATAGTAAATACACGAGGAGACAGTCTGACGGTCAATCGATATCTTGGGTCTTGATAGATATGCAAGTTGATCGAGGCCAGATAATTAATTCTATGCAAATTATGCATTTGACCTTCCTTGTCAGATCAATGTCACCAAATAATGTATTTTAGTCTATTTAATGCGATTTCATTTTTAAGCAACAGCTATCCTTACAAGAAATTAATCTTCGAGACTTTTGAAAATGTAGTCCGTCCGAAATTATGCATTTTTCTATACCTATATATTTACTAAATATTACATAGTGTGTGTGTAATTATTTATCGGATGATTTTTGCGTAAGTTTCTCTTATATTTTATACTCGTCCCAAAAGAGAACGACTCGCTTTTTTTGTTTCATTTTATTTTATTTATTTATTTTTTTACTTAAATTTGTTATATTTTCCTTTTAATTAAATGTTTCTAAAAGTTTTGTAGTTAAATACGTTGTGTTAATTTTCAACATGCGAAAAACCGAAGATATTTAACAATATATCTACTGACACACACTTAAATGGTGAAGTTATCACTATTAACATATCTTTACGATTGATTATCTTCGTGCTTTTCTTCCTTGGATTAAAAAATTTATATAATGTTATATTTTTTAACAGTTTATGGAAACGTTTTATTATTTAACTGTTGAAATTCTATGAGAAAAAAATAAGCAGTTGCCGTTAATATAAGTGTATTTTGCTTCTATTACAAATGTGTGGAAGCAATAAATATACTTTAATAAACATAAATTCTGACCGAACCTCAATTGTTGTAATGATACAACTAATGGTCAATTATCTCATTCCCACGTCGATATAATTAGCGTGAAACAACGGATACTATTCCAAGCCGTTGTGTGCGTTCACATAAAGTATTCAGTATGAATGCATAATGTATTCTTAGCTGGTATGTTTCATTAGGTAAATGTTAGATATTATGTACATGTTCTGCTATAGCTATAGATAATACATGCTTGTTGTTATCGGAGTGAGTTAAGATTGTATTTTTATCAGAGCCTGATAGCGATACGTGATAACAGTGACAGTTAACTGTGACTTACAATAGCACCTGTCGCATCGCAGTTATCTCCTGTCGCCTCGCTTCTAGGAGAGATGTTCATAGGATTGATAAAATAAAAATAAAATTCAAATCTCTATCTGCCCACTGGACGATCTATTATCATTTTTCTCAATTTATTTATATAATTTATTTTTACTCACAATAACAATTCAGTGAAATTGTAATTGTTTAAGGACTCATTTTAATGATATTAAGATCCTCTTCACAACCATAACCCAGCATGAATTTCCTACAAGGGACACATTTAAGGCCTACTGATAATTTTTCACTATTTTATTTTACTTTTATCGGAGTGACGGACCAAGAGGAAGTCGTGTTGCATTACTAAATATTACCCATCCTAGGCGTTTGGTTACTAAGTTATATAACCTTATTGTTAGAGATTACCATTTTTCCATATCACAAATACTAACAGTGACAGTACCTATTATTTAATTTGATTTTCTTATAAATTTCTCTTTCCATCTATTAGATTTCTCCAAAATAGGAACACATTGAATTTGGAAAAGTAAGTCCACAAACGAAATTTGGTTTGTCTATTTAAAAGAGGAAAGATCTGCTCGACCCGTCTAATTATATTTTTATATATTTCTGAAAAATTAACCTAGAAGGGAATGCATGGGATGTCAAAAAATAAAATAAAATTATGAGTAGAGATAACTTATTAAATTCCAAAGGAGAGTTTTCGACCGTAGATATTATTATTAGATAATTTTAGTTGGGGTTCGGAATAGGTATATCTAAAAAAATACAAATTAAAAAAATTATTAAATTCCCAGCACTCTACTGGGAGTCTAAACACCCCGAGTAAGACGAATATATCGTCTTATGCTCTAAGGAACTAACACAGTCAGCTATTGAGACTCTCGTTTTTTGCATTTTATTTTTCAATTTATCGAATACATTTTTTTTTCTTCATTGAAATATTATTGAACATAAATGCTAGAAAATTACATTACTATCATATTACTTTCATATTACTATATTCGCTGAACATTCTTCTTCAAATTTTATAAATATTATTTTTTTGTGGTATTTAATCCCGTGTAAATTCTAACTATTTTTGTGCAAGGGAACAGAATAAAAAATCTAACTGTCCCAGCCAGGACTCGAACCTGGATCTCCTGCTGTCCGGGCCGGTGCATTTCCCATTTATGCTAACGGGACAAGTCTGATAAGTTATTACGTTCCCCGAACTAGTGTCCCGGATAACAGGAGATCCAGGGTCGGGTTTTTATTCTGTTCCCTTGCACTAAAAATTGTTAAAATTCACGTGGAATTAAATACCACAAAAAAATAATATTAATAAAATTAAAATTTAAAAGTAAATAACGAGAGTTATTTAAACAGCTTGACAATGTCAGCTCCTCCAAGCATTAGACGATATGTTCGTCTGCCTCGGAGGTTAGACTCTCGACACTAGTGCGGGGAATTTAATAACTTATCGGACTTGTCTCGGTAGCGTAAATGGATAACGCACCGGCCCGGATAGCAGGAGATCCAGGTTCGTATCCTGGCTGGGACAGATAGATATCTCTTCAAACGGCTGTCAGTAGGTTGAACTTCTACAGTTTGCAGTTGGGAGCCACTGTAAGTGCCCAGGTATGTTGTTACTCTTTGAGGTAATTGCCGGCAGCCGGCGATATGCTAATTTCCACCGGTGGGGTGTGTTGCAGTCAGCTGTGTGGGCGTGGCTGCCCGTGCCACCTGTCTGGTACGTCTTCCCATGTGTCAGTCAGCCATGGGCAGGACACTCTGTAAGTGGAGGTTACGCCTCTCTCCTGTAAGGTTATCCTAGTAGTGATAAACACTCCTATAAAAAAATAAAACAATTCGACAAATTCACCGTCGAGTTTCAAGAGGAGAGGTTTGTCAGGAGTTCGGTCTTGGAAGCTGAAGAATTAAAAATAATTTGTTTTAATAAAAAGTTTTTATTTAACCAACGTTTCGGCCTAAATTTCAGGCCTTTATCAATACTGAATACAAAGAGAAAAACATAAATAATATAGAAAACTTGTCTAAATGTCATAATTTAACAAAAATGAATAAATAAATGAAAATAAGAAACTGTGTGTAATCGACTATATGTAGTTTTCATGCATTTTATATAGTTGATTATACAGTTTTATATTTTCTTTTATTTATTTGTTAGATTATGACATATAGACTTATAGACATGTTTTCTTTATTATTGTTATGTTATTTCTCTTCGTATTCAGCCTTCATGAAGGCCTAAAATTGAAACCTTGGTTAAAATAAAAACTTTTTTATTTACAAATTATTTTTTTATTCTCCAGCTCCCAAGACCGAACTCCTGATAACCCCACCCCACCTCCTTAAAAAAATAATAATAAAATATAAATTTTCTTATAAAATGCATGGCTTTTATTTATCTAATTACTATATCTATAGAAACTATTCTCTTTTTAAGTACA
>KZ806958.1:738391-750585 GCA_000696205.2 Oncopeltus fasciatus | reverse complement strand
TATATATATATATAAAAGTATTTTTCTTTATTAATGATGCATTAATCTTTAGTGTAAAGAAACACCTCTCTTTTCGGCATGGGATTGCAGTTACTAATCTGCTGAGGTAATCCTTATTAGGCTCAGAGAAACGGGAACAAGTGTTCCTGACGGAGTGGAACCACGGGGCTTCCAGATATGTGGGGCGAGGTATATGATTATAATATTACGTGTATTCATTTTATTTTAGAGATTATGAATTATGGCCGGTGTGTGTGAGTATGCTCGGTCATGTGTATATAAGTATCTCTCTTCAATACAAACTACTTTCGATATCATATAAAGCATAAATTAAATTTAAAAAATAAAACTATTAGTATTTACATTCTACACATTTTGTACAACTTGTAAGGTGCAGGTTTATAATAAATAAAAATAAATACTTAATGGGGGCGCCAGGCTAGCTCAGGGGATCCGTTCGGGTCTCGTAATCCTGACGCAGCGGGGCCCGCCACCCTGGGCAAACTTTTATTTATAAATAGAAGCTTATCCTGAGCCATGGGTGTTTAAAATGGGGTGGCAACCTGTAGATAGCCCCTCCCTCCAATGACCCTAAGTGGTTGCAAGGGAGGCTAACACAGCAAAAGGAAAAAAAAAATTAATGTGAAAAGAGTGAGAATGAATTTGACATGGGTTCATTATTATTTAGATCGTTTTTTATTTATTTAATTACCGTTCTAAACTTTTGTAATTTTTTTGAATTATTAAAACATCAAAAAACTAAAAAAGTTATGAAAAGATTAAACTTAAAAAATTAGCTAGTGTCGCGAGGGGTTCTGGATGGGGGGGTTGGCGATGAGCTCCACTTCCCTCAGCCTGTGAAGTTTGGAGTCAATGTATCATCACTTTCCTAGACCTAGCGACTAGTTCCAAAAGGATGGCCTGTTAATGTCTCTCTTGCAGGATGGGACCTTGGTTTTGGCCTTTCGCCACCGGTAGTCGACCGATTCTTTGCCGGCCATGAGACATGAATGACCCAATTGTGGCTGAATTGCCATTATTATTATTTTTTTTTTTTTAAGAAATAAAGAAAAACAAGTAAAATTATCTGTTGTTACCCCTCTTTTTTCAGGTGGCTTTATACCTTGACTTGGATTGTATTTTGTATATACCTGAAGAAAACGTAGCTACTGAAATAGTAGGAATAATTGTTGGAGTAGTAAGATCCATCATCATTGACAGCGTATTATGGCATTATATACAATTTAGACGGCTGACACGGCTATTCACCCCCCGTTAGATGCGTATTAAATGAGAGAGTAGAGTAGGCACCCTTCAGATCCGGAGGTAGGGCCACCCTTCCTTTCAGATGTCAAACTTTGCTATTGTGGAGACATCTCCCTGACAGTTCGGGTTAGCCTGTCAAAAGTCTCTCCGACCTGGCAGAGTGGCTTTGATGGCCGTGCTCCTGGAGAAGGGGGTTAGTCCTTGTTGGAATTAAGGTGGCAGGCATTAATAAAGAAACGTCTCGGGGAAAACGGCTGTTATTTTCTATGTAATGTTAGAAATAGTGCTTTTGAAGGAAATAGGTTGTTGATTGGGGTCCGCGCCTCCATGAGGATTCTCACTCACTTTCTGCATATCAATATCCCACTTTCATTGGTCTGTATTGTGGGTGGATGGGGGATAGTAATGCCACCAGACCTTGTTCATTTATATTTATCTGATTTGTGGAATTATATAGAAGAAGCAATGTAATTCCATACCATTCAGCTATTTCTGCAACTTGAAAGCTGTAAGTACTAATGAATGGTCCTACACGGCACTTCCACCAGTATATCTAACTTCAAAGCCGATGGACTTATACACCACATCGATTGAGGTTCGATTAGTTCAAATCGTGCCCTGTTAGTCGCCTAGAGAATGTATCTGAATACATTGTTAGTAGGGCAGATAAGCGTAATATTCTAATGGTTAGAGCAATCTCCTGATTCATGGCGTACCTTTAGTATAAACCATGCGGCAACCCATTCCCTGTCATTCTGTGGTTGGCCATCTCTGACATTTTTCCCTCTTCCACTATGTTGGGGGAGATTGTCTTACTCTTGGAGTAAAGAGTTTTGTTTTTATTTAACTTGAAAGGCTGCAGCTAAAAGTTAGCCCTCAGAAATGGGTTGAGGAGTGTCATACTGCAGACGAGTAACATTCTTTTCACATCTATAAATATTCATTTTATTTGTTGTTTTTAATCCCACTTAAATTTAAATCAATTAATGCTAGGGAATAGAAAAAAAATCTAACAGTCCCAGCCAAGACACGAACCTGGATCTCCTGCTAACCGGGCGCGTTATCCTATTACGCTACCGGGAGAGCCAGATAACTTATTAAATTCCCAGCACTAGTGTCAAAAGTCTAATCTACGAGAAAGACTAATAGTATTCGTCTTTGGCTCTCATTGCCCCCTTTGGTTTGTAAGATACACTTCTTCATATATTATTTGTATTTTTATTCAATTTCAGGAAACAAGGGATATCTGCTTACTTTATATTACTCTTCTTCTAAATTTTATATATCCCCTTAAATATTCAGATTACCATTATTTTAAACTTTTATTGTAAGGTAAATTTTTTTCTTGAACTAATTTTATGTGTGTGTCTATATACATATACATTTGTGAGTGTGTGAGATTCAATTTTATATGGCTCGCAATTTTTAACTATTAGAAATTTAAAATTCATCTTTAACTTTCAAAATTGATCCTTGAAAAATGATAAATCGATGCCTAGTGGTCGAAAATTCAGAGGATATTGATGAAAATTTTCTTCAATTGCTTATTAATTATTTTAGTTGTTGAAGATGAGGTAAATTATTCTACAAAGACTCTTTTAATTTGAATTTATACTCTGGATGGTTAATTTGTATTCTTATATTCACTATTGTTACATCTTTTAATTATATTGCCAAGAAGTATTTTAATAATTAATTTTTTTTTGTTTATATTATAGGTAAGTGCCATGTCTGGAACTTGAAACTTTTTCTACCTCAGCACAAACGCATTGGCCATCTTGAGGTATGACAGTGCCTTCTGCATTTTGTTTCACCAGTATTTGTTTTGTATTTCAAATAAGTATATACTTTTCTTGAAAGGGTACTAAATAGAGCAAGTAGTAAGTGCATAAAAGGAATAACATGTTCCGTTAAAATTTATACTTTTATATTTATATANTATATATATATATATTGTATGTGTGCTAGCCTCCATAATTTTTAAAATAATGAAACTAAAATCAGTATTAGGGCTACTTTTTGTAAACCCTTGCATGATTTCTGTAATTACTGAAATCGCTCGGAAAGAAGGGGGGAGTTCTAAGTTAGTCCAAAATTCAAAATCTTAATATTACCATTAATATTCGTTACAACTAATTAGATTTATTAAGAAATATATAGAATAAAATAGGTGCTAGAAGTAATGCTTTAAATTTTAGTTTTATAATATTTTTCAAGAAAACTATTTATTAATAAATATATTTTGGAATGTAATTTTCATTGTTAGACGGGGCATTTAATTTTTTAAAGATAGAAACCAAATTCGGTATTTGAGCAATTCTTCGTAAGCCTTTGAAAATATTCATTTTTTAAAATTATAATCGTTAGATTTGGAGGAATGAGGTAAAGAGATACCAAAATTTTAATTCATAGTATATTCTTTTTTATTTGAGTTATTGTATAGATTATAATAGATGTGAAATGTAATTTGTTATCGTCTAAAATCTATAAAATTTATCAAAAACTGTACGAATGAATGTTCGTATTATGCGTAATATCTAATAATGTAGTCTGTGAACTACATTTCAATTTTGTCTTCTTCTTCTCTCCACACTTTTCTTTACAGGATTTCTGCCAATCAATGACTTATAGAATGACTTCGCAAAAAGAACTTTCCGAAATCTGCTTCTGCTGTTGGGCGTTAGTGCACGCGCAGATATACGCTAGTAAACTATTTTAGTGTATTCGGATTTCGCGTACTCTGGTATTCGCAATTTTCATAGTGAAGATGCTTCAAGCTTATTTTTACAAATTTTTAGATGAGTTCATTAATGGTAGCAGAGGAAGAGAGTTAAAGATTTACATTTAATACGTATCGTTATTGTATGCCTTATGAATGCTACAATCTAATTTGTCTAAAATTTAATATTCTAAAATTTATTGTATGTAACATTTTTTCAAAAACGCTTATTATGAAAATATTTATATTAAANACGACGTCCCCTCGCTTTCATCATATCCCTTAAATATTATAATTTATAAACGCAATTTAAAAAGGAGTAGGCCCAACTGTTTTTAAAAAATGTAAACCTAATTCTTTTTTTTTTTTTTTTTATTGTGGTATATATTTTCCCTCGTAAATTTTAAACGATTAAATGCTAGGGAATAGAATAAAAAATCTAACTGTCCCAGCCAGGGCTCGAACCTGCTGTTAATAATAAACCTAATTCGATATTTCAGTTAATTTTTACAAGAGGTTGAATAAATTTATTTTTGACTTTAACTGAATAAGGGCGGGGTTGGAGGAAATTTATGAACGTATTATCTTCATTGTTTTTATTGTTCAATAAAAGTTTAATAATTTAATTAATTATTGGGTGTATAATTTAATTTTCTAAGATTCGCTAATGTAACTACAATAGTTCATCTTCTCCCTCTCTCATACTTCTCGGTCGGTCTAGAGCCAGGTTTAGTTTACTTTCCTTTATAAAATCTCTCTCGCTTTTAGTTTATAATTCGTCATTTTCTCTCATTTATATCTATCTTATTGAAAATGATGGACTGACACCCGACATTTGAGAAATTGAGATTGTAGTAGATTTCACATAAGGAGCGACTTCCATCCTCGTTTGGGCCGAGTTACACTTCAGCTTGATTCACCGCAGTGATTAGCTCTCAAAATCCTTGAACAATAAATACTACTTGCGGGATTGTGTTCGGGTCCACCACTTTACCGTGAACCACTTTGTTTACTTCTAACGGGGCAAAAATAAACAAACTTTGACCAAGACTGTTGTCACTGAACATGATGACTGCTAGGGATTGTTGAGCGAGAGACCAGATTCCAAAAGAAGAGTCCATAGTCGAATGACAAACAATATACGTGATAACAAGAGGAAACATTGAAAACAAAAGAACATTTAGTAGGTAAATAATCTAAAGGGTTATTGTCACTACCAATGAATATAAAACTATCATACCTTCTATTATCCGTCTTCATTGGTTTCTGCAAACCATCTTCTGTTGGCGAACGCTTTCGGTCATTGTCGATCCTCGTGGCTGAACACATGTATTCGGCCAAGAAGATGGACAATGTCCGAAAGCGCTCGCCAACAGAAGATGGTGTGCAGAAACCAATGAAGACGGATAAAAGAAGGTATGATAAAACATTTAGTAGCCTACTGACTGGCGGCTTGCGACAAGAAACATGAATAACCAACTGCCTGATTTCCGACACGGTATTCTCTTGAGAATGGAGAGATTATAGAGACATAGTATTTCTCTAGGAAAGAGGACCTTGTTTCAAATAGATAAACTTTATTTATTCATTTTTTTTAAAGCACTTAAGAAAGTGACAAGTAATTAGAAGTTAAATTTATTACTGATTATTTATTAATTATTGAAATACCTCTTCTTTTTTCATATATATTTAAGGTTAGGTTCTAATTCTTCACTGATGTAAATTGTGAAGTCTAACCTCTTTGGACAGGGAAGTCGATGGAGGTTCTCCTTCACCACACTCTCCTTAGGTAGGTACCGCCCTTGTTATCCAGTTTCCTTTTTCGAAGCAGAATGTCCCAGTTCCCTGGCTGTCGACTAGGACAGTGGACCTCGTGGGAATATCATATCGACACGGAAATCATTCATCAATTACCATTAATAGAATAGAAGTATTAATTTGTCCACTGGTATGAGCCCTAGTTTCATTACGAAATACACATGAGTGGCTTGAGCTCGGGCTAGGTTGATACCACTGAGTAGATGCAATAGCTCTTTGGATAAGAATGTCTAGTACAAGCTACTAGTGGGTAAATTGAAAAAACATTCTTAACATTTCTTGATAAATCCAATATTTTCTGAAAAATACAGCTGTTTAGTTATTGGTGATAAGAAAACAACAACAAACAAATGTTAAATTTTCGTAGATACAGGTCGCCCTTCGTCAGACAAAAGTAAAGTTACCGAAGACGTACCTTATGGCCTTGGCGTTCTCCTACTACTTTCTGACGAAGAGTCACTTGTTTCTCTTTTAGATATTTACATACTCTTAGTCTGTTGTAGTCATTATGTTCATCTTCTTGTTTGAGTGTGCTTATATATATACATACACACACACACTGACACATTGGCCGAGTATTAAGTATTAAGACTATTTTCAAATGTAACTATGGAGGTTGAGCGTACTCCCACATTAAGAATGGAGTGCCATAATAGAGAGGAACAAGTAACGTTATGCCACACGACATTATGACTATTGACGTCATACGACTATGTGATACGGGTGACGTAAATATTATGGAATGTGATCAGTCCTATGTGCGCCAGCGGAGATCACTGACTTTGACGTATTTGCATAATTTTGTAATTCTCTAATGATGTATTCGATGTGAGGAGGGGCACACGTTAATAATGTTACATGCGATAAGACATTAGGGAATACCGCTATAGGCGGAGAAATTTTTTATTTTTTTATTTTATTTTTTTTATTACTGCCTCGTTTATTAATAAAAAGTATTATACAGAATTTTTCTAATATTATCCGTGTACTATGGTGGTGTGAGTGTAATTGGTACACCACCTATAGCGACCATTTTACCCGTAGGTATGTGCGGGTTATGGTGACAGTTTGACTTCGAGGAGTATTACAGATGAATTAACCGGTGAGGCATAACCGGCGTAAATCGGATGGCGGAGAAATAATCTTCTTGGGGCTGTATTTATTATCCATGCTGGTATATTATATTTATNTAAAATCTAATTTATCCGTAAAATCTATATTATTTTACACTTCAGGACAATTTAAATCCGAAAATTGAATAAAAATAGCAGTAAATTATTCAATAAACATTTTATTTTCTCAAATATTTAAATAAATATTTTTAAGTGCTCTTTTTATTGAATTAGCCATTATAAAATGTAAATTCATGAACAATTAGTGTATAATTTATATTTTAGTTTGGACAAGTGGCCAACATGTAGCTTGCTAAGAAGCTTCAGACACGAAACCAGAAGAGCAGAATAAAGTTCTAAATAATATAGTGTCTTTATATTTTTTACTATTCGCTTTTATTTGTTCTACTAAAACACAGAAAAAAAAAGTATTTTATTGATGAGAAGGATTAACGATGAGGTTGTGAGATTGTAAACTGATTGACTCGAGAAATTATAGTCTTGAAGTAGATGTTTTTTGTTGGGGTTCGGTCAAAGTAGATTTAAAAAAATTCAATTTAAAAATATGCATTTTTAAAATTATCTGCCAATGTTTCGGCTTACATTTTAAGCCATCTTGAGGGCAATCATGAAGGCGAGGGGGGACGTCGTTTCACCAGGATCTTATATCTATGAAATGAATTCCAGTTATGAATATGGGATCCTGGTGACACGACGTCTGAACGTGGCTTACAATATATGCCGAAACGTTGGCTGATATTTAAAAAAAAAAATGCCCAATTTTTTTAATATTGTTTTTTTTGGTTCTACCTAAACCGAACCCCAACATCTAATGATACCGTGTGAAGTAGATACCATGACAGCCCTAGGTGTCCCTCAAGGCCTGTTAGATGCCTCCGCCTTTCTCGACATTGTAGAAAGTCATGTCCCACCGCAGTCGAAAGGCTTGCCACAAAAACAGACCAAAGAATGTCGCAATGTGAGCACGTCTGAATGTCTAACGGAACAGCTGTATTTACATATTATCTCTTGTAATATGACGAGCAGGATAATAACCTCCTCCTATAGTCACAGCTGGTCTTCAATTGTTCTTATTCCGCTAAGACAAAATTCTTGAATTTGGGGAATCATTGTTATTCCCTATTCGATTGAAGAGGAAATTGGGGTACGGTTTTGTTTCCAACGGCAACAATTGTGGAATTGTATAAGTGGGATAAAAAACCACAACCAAATAAAATATTTATAAAGAAAAAATTAAATAAAGTAATGACGAGTGTCGACAAATAGCTTGACAATGTCAGCTCCTTCGAGTGTAAGACGAAGTTCTTGTCTTACACGTAGCTTAGGCTCTCGCCAATGTAGAGGGAATTGAATGAGATACCTGGCGTGTCCTGGTAGCACAATTGACAAGTGCACCTGTCCGGATAGCAGGAGATCCAGGTTCGATTCCTGGCTGGGACAGTTCGATTTTTTATTCTATTCCCTCTCATTAATTGTTTAATATTTACGTGGGATAAAAAACCACAACCAAATAAAATATTGTATAAGTCAATATACGTGCCTCATTAATAATCCAAATATAAATTTTAACTTGACTTTCTAAAAGAATTTGAAACATTTTACTTATCCTAGTTTAACTAAACTTATTTATCTTAAAAAAATATTTAGTCCTTATTAATGAAAGTATAAGGAATTATATCACATGGGATATTGAGAATATAGTAGATTTAATTGTATCGTTGCAATTCTTATTAAACTTTAAAGATCGAAAATGGCTTTAATAATGCCCCTGAAATATATATTAATAGCTTTATATTAATATTCTAAGAGTGAATTAGAATCGATTGCCACAAACCATCGATGATAAGGTCGACTATCGGCTTACGAAGAAGGAAGCCCCACCGCAGTGCCCTGACCCTATGTAACAAGATCTAGACGTGTTCTAAGACTATTACATATGCAACCTTTGACGAGTGCACAGAGGAACGCTTACACAAGAGTCCGCCTTACGCAAACCTCTCTCGCCTGCATTTTTCATGGGGAACGGTCGACAGACAGAGCTAGCAAGTAAGTCACTCTAGTAAGTGACGCCGGTGACTGATAAAGTGTATCGATCAGATTGAGGGAGATCACTTGCTACTGGTGAGTTTAGGAACGGCTAGTCTCATGACTTTCAACCCTCACTCGTATGATATACCACTATTTTATGGAGAAATAAGTTATAATAATATAGAATACAAAAAGATTGTGATAAATTCGTCTAATGGAAGACATTTAAGAATGTAACTAAGGGGATAGGTGAATCCCTCTTTTATGTATAGGAAATCGGGTATATGCTCAAACAAAGATCTTCTAACCCTTTTTCCCTGTGGTGAGCGGTCCTCCAGGTGTAGGAAGGTGCGTTACCGCTGCTGTCACGGACGGTGGGAGTAATTGGTAAGGCGGCCTTCGGTCACGCTCTCTGGACCACAGCTGTTCTCCGCAGCCTGGTTTAAGTGTAGGATTTCCACCGCAAACGTTCAGGCAGGAATAGATAGCCACTGGCAACAACTTGAGAGAGAAACCCCTTGCTTTGTGCGTATCCGTAGGGTACAGCGGATAGTTAAGAGCTTAAGACGATGTATTCGTCTTTCTCGGAGGTTTAGAGAATTCCCAGTACGTGTGCGGGTAATTCAATAAGTTATCTGGCTAGTCTCGGTGGTACAAATGTTTAGCACGCCGGCCCGGATGACAGAAGACCCAAGTTCGAGTCCTGGCTCAGTTATGGACAGTTATATTTTATATTCTATTTCCTTGCATTTATTGAGTAAAAATACTGTGGGAAAAATATCACAACAAAAAATATATTTATAAAAGTAAAATAGTTCGCAGTTTGAAAACATGATAGTATTCCTAATAAAACATAACAGTGACAAACAGTGAAAATATTGAGACATTGTAATTTTTTTTTTGTGTGGTATTTAATCCCACGTAAATTTTACTAATTTTTAGTGCAAGGGAACAAAATAAAATATCTAACTGTCCCAGCCAAGACTCGAACCTGGATCTCCTGCTAGTGCGGGGAATTAAATAACTTATCTAACTGGTCCCGGTAGCATAATTGATGCAGGAGATCCAGGTTCGAGTCCTGTCTGGGACAGTTAGATTTTTTTTTTCTGTTCCCTTGCACTAAAATTTAGTAAAATTGAGACATTGTATTTCATCCATCGTAATGCATCCCAAATATTGGCTACAGAAAGCAAAAACATGTTTTTTACCTAGATTGTCTTATCTTCTCTAATACAGAGTAAAATATCACAAAGATGTATATATTTACGTAATTTTGGAATAGGTTTTTCTTTTATCGTATGTATAGATTTAAGTACATTTCTCGAATGTTACGATAGATTAATCCTCTTGAACGTATTGCAATGGGGAAATCATAGGAGTCCGCTATCCAGTGGGATCAAAGCAGTAAGAAATGTGAGAATGGTACAGGGATTTGATGCTCGCAGAAATTGATCTTTGCCAAGAGGATAACTACCATGGAGGCGATCCTCCGAGGACTTGGCGCAGCAAGACGATGGGAGGACGACCCTCCGAGTCATCGGGACAGATGTGGGTGGGATCATGTCTCCTCTGGGACTTGGGGGGCGCATCTGTCTGTTCTACGCGAACAATGGTTCTGCCCTTGTCAATAACTGAAGGAGAGAGCCATTTCAAGGGTAGGTAACAAGCTGAAGAAGTATTCCACTATAACTGGGAATTGTAGCCAGGAAATCATTTAGGATTAGAGAATAACTGTAATATTTTTATTTGAGGGCTAACTTCCATGTATCCCTCCCTCTGCTTTGATTTTTTTTTAAACTTAAATTTTTAATTACAATTGATATAAGCCATATTATAATATTAATAATTTAAATTTTTATAATTGTATTGATTACAAATGAATGAAAAATGTTGACTTATTAATAATTACCTAAAAAATTGAAAAATCTATATTTTCTTATTAGATGTTTTATGTTGGGGTTCGGTCAAGATAGATCCAAAAAAATACAAATTTAAAAAATGTGGATTTTAAAAATTATCTGCCAACGTTTCGGCTTACACTGTAAGCCATCTTGAGGGTTTTCGCGAAGACAAGAGGGCACGATGTGTCACCAGGATTCGATATCCTGTCATGAAAATGGGATCTTTGTGAAACGACGTCCCCTCGCTTTCATCATATCCCTGAAGATGGCTTACAATATAAGCCGAAACGTTGCCAGATAAATTTAAAAAACACATTTTAAAATTGTATTTTTTTGGATCTACCTTGACCGTACCCCATCTAAAATCATCTAATAATAATATCTACGGTAAAAAAAACTCTCCTTTTGATCAATATTTTCTGTTTTACCATCTGAAAATATCTTTCTTCTCCCGCTTTCCCGTTTAACATCTTACTCCATAACTTATTGATGGATAACTTATTCAGCTCCGTTAAATGACATGACGAATAGAGTTACGTTAGAAATAATGATATACCCACGACTTGGCGAAACTAGCTAGAAATATCTTCAGAGAGCCTTCCAACGTGGAGATCGTAAACTAATCAGTATAACATAATTACTGTACTTTTCTTTTAGTCAAGACAAAAAAACAACTAGGATAATACTTTATGTGTCCCCTGCTTAAACTCGAATACATTTCCTCACGCGTAAATATCTCTAGTATTATTTTATCTCCAGTCATGTGCTCTTCCTATCTGAAGAAAAAAAAATGTGATAGGAATTTGACCTAGTATTACATTCAACCAAGAGAAGCCAGATGCACTAAGATTTTCACGGGATCCGACTACACTTGTGAAATTGCTTATGTGATATCTCGGGTCGTTCTATAATTTTTTTTAAATTACTTGTTAGGCGGGTTAATCACTGGGCTCGGCCCTGCAATCGATTTTCCCTGAAAATGTTTCAGTTGTTTGCTTTGGTTGGATTTGTTTCATAGCTTCCAGTGAGCGGGTTCAAGGAGCACAGTTCACTGCTAACTTGAGATTAGACAGGGGATACCGAGTGGACACGGCTATTTAGGTGAGGCAGTGAGTGAGACAAGTTACTAAATCTTATTCAGTTTGGCAACCCTTCATGGGAGGGAATGTTGAATAGGAAATAAATATACTCCTTCTTCATAAAAAATAAGGAATACTTTATTACATGAAGTAACTGTGGAATATCATTAGCAAATAAAAAATAATTTATAATACAATGTATAATGTTAATTTTATAAATATTATTTAATTTGTGGTCTTTAATCCCACG
>KZ806958.1:710026-722956 GCA_000696205.2 Oncopeltus fasciatus | reverse complement strand
ATTGAAAGAAAGAAAAAAAATTAAATTTAAATTACGAAAATGTTGATGCAGTTTTTAGAATATAATAAGTACAGAATGTAATTTTTTATACTTTTTTTTTTTATTACTATTTTTACTTGAAATGCTTTTTGTGGAGGAGATTTGGACTTGTAACTACGATGGGCGAGCCCTTTTACCTTTAATTAAATTCAACTATACAACTATGATGTTATTCGTCTTTATTTTTTCAAAGACTCTTGACTATCCGTTGGTGCTTTCTCTCTCTCTCTGAATCCCCTTCCTTATTCAGCCATCTTCCGATGCAAGTTATTGACACAACGGAATTCGATTCCAACATCTTCCACAGGGCCTAGTTCCTCAAGCTCCATTAGCGGCAGGCACTGAACCTGGAGTGATGCCTCTGTCCGACAGGAGAGACAACATTTAGGTCGGCCATTGGGACCCAGCATACATTGCTCTTGGCCTCGGCACGGCTCACTGTCTCTTTGCAGGCGATTCTTCATGCAAATCTCTTTGTGCACTCACAATCCTTAGCCCAGTTCCTTTCTTCCAGGCCTTCTCTCCTGTAGTTTAACTTTGCAAAGATTTCTCACTGCCAATTAGCAGTCCTCGCGGGGCTTGGGGGTCGCTTTCTAGAAATTAGTATTTCTTTTGAGGTTCAGGTTGTCCGATTTGCTACAAATCTTCTGCAAGAACTGTTCCTCTACTCATGAATAACAATATGTGGGAGTTTCCAAAGATCTCTCACTGGCTACAAAAGGGAAAAGTATCTGCTATTTTAGTTTCATTTCAAGCGGGTTTCTCACAGGGTGGTAGTCTCCTTAAAGGGAAGCTTTCAACTTGGCTCCATGAAGTAACTTTTGAGCGCGAGACTTAGAAGCTCCGAGCCTAACCAACTGTTACTCTTTGCGTCTTTCTTATTGCAATGTAACGTAGATGTGTATTACGTACTAACACTTTTACGAACTGTAGTATTAGTTCTTTATTCGTTGAAGTCGCGTCCGAAGGTGAGTGGACGTCTTCAGAAAATCAAAATTTAAAATAATTAATGAGAGGAAATAGAATATAAAAAACTATCTATCCCAGACAGTAATCGAACCTGGATCTCCTGCTACCCCGGATAGCAGGAGATCCAGGTTCGTTTCATGGCTGGGACAGATAGTTTTTTATATTCTATTCCCTCTCATTAATTATTTTAAATTTACATGGGATAAAATACCACAACCAAATAAAATATTTATAAAGTCAAAATTTAAAATCTTCTTTATTGATATTGTCTAGGTTGGAGTTTAGATTTTATAATTAACTAGAAGATTTCCCTTCTTTCTCCTCTTCAAAGGTAGATGGTATAGACATCCAATCTTACTACTTATTTATGTTCATCATGGGGGAAAAAAAAATTAAAATTAGCTATGCGTGACGTATTATTGTTCTAGAAGCTAGAATCCAGGTCTTATTACGTCACCATTAAAATCCTCGCTAGTGAATAAGTCTCGGCTTGCCCCATGAGTTACTGGTTACTCGCGGATTGGCGGGACAGGATAAGAAGGATAAATTCGCCGTTCCTTGCTGAACCGTGCAATAGGCTCCTTCGTGTTCTTGCTGGCAGTCTTAGGCTAACGTCTGCAATGGGAGGCAGTGCATCTATTATGCATGTTCTTTCAACGGAAAAAATCAATCAAGAAGAGTGTGATATTATTCCTCGAAAGTAACTGAATAATATAGTTAAAATCTATCTGTCTAACGAGTTTATAAAAGTTTTTCCATGTCATTTATGTCAAAGACAAGAAATAAATAACTATTCATTAGGAAAGTCATCAGTATTGTTCAAACTTTAGTAGCATTAGGTGTGTGTTACCACCCGTGCTCGTAATTTCGCAATAGAAATAAAAAACATTTTTTCAGTTTTTTTTCTCATACTCTTGTTTATCTGCTGAAAGCTTAAATAAGAGCGGATTTAGAGAAAGCCAAAATTGTTAGCCTTAACCCCCCCCCNAGTGATGTCACACATTGCCTTTCTGACACAAATGTGTGTTTTTCGAAAATAAATTGTAACTCAGCCTGGATCATTAGTGTAGCTTTTTAGAGTTCAGAGTTATGAATGAACTGTAAATTGGGGATGTAATTTGTGTGTATATGGAAGTGAGAATGTTATATTATTGACTTGAGGTCACTGATGTAGGATTGGAGATGTGAAAGAGCCCTGGGCCAAAGCAGCTCAAGGTAAGAGAAAATAAAAAAGAATTATGAAGAGAGAATTATTATTATATTTTAACAAAAAATATATACAATAGCATATTTACAGTTCGTATGACCAGTACACATACACACTGAACACATATATATTTGTGTCTGTTTATCTTGAATAATTATCTTCAAAAAATACTATACAGGAAAATGTAATAATGAAGAATAACCTATAATTTTATGTTACCAATAGTGAAATCAAATTGACAAGCATTGAAATGCAAGTGGCATTCCCAGACCCTCATATCTCTCAAGTTCAACTTTTATCGCATCCTATTTTTTTTTCTTCTTTTGTTCGAGAGACATCCTAGTTCCAGAGTAGTTCGCTTAGATCCCTTAGCTCTTCTGGAGCAAGCGTCTGGAAAATTCCAGAATTTGTGCAGAAGCGTGTGAGTCCTTTGGAGGAAGCCACACTTGCAATGCGTCACACTTATCTCTGACGTCATTGGAAATAACGATATTTCGTACGAACTTCTCCTCTTCCATTTCACCGATGGGGTATCGCATTCAACTTCGGGGATTCCAGCGAAAATTCACATGAAAGTTTTCCTAAAGAGTTCTCCAAGAATTCTACTCTCTGGAAATATTTATAAGTAACAAGTTATTAGATTGTCAAATATTTGCCGTGAATAATAATAATATTTGCTGTTAATTATAATTGTCCCTAATAAGGCGTCCGTCTTCTGTAGTTTCATTTAAGTGCCGGTTGTGTGTGTTTTCGAAAGCGGACATGTCTTCTTCTGTGGCCCATCTCTAGCACTGTAATGTTCTATTTCTTTACTAATTCTATTACTTTAGTAATGTAAGTATTACTCTACTTTTAGTAAGTCAGTTGGTGGTTGGGTTGGTTTTCCCCCCGGGACCGGGTAGGGCCGATCAGGAATTCTAGGCATATTCCAACCTAAAAACTGCCTTGGTAATGGGTACTCCATAGGCTAAATTTGGGATTATCCACTTATTTTTTTATAATCTCTTAGATTTCTTTATAGTGTTTATTAATAAAATTTTATCTATAAGAGTACTATTTTATTTTTTTAAATTTTATTGGTAAATTTATAAAAAATTGTTGAACATTTCATTTTCTTTTAGCAGATTTTACGTTGGTAAATAAAGCTGTCCACAGGACCTACTTTAGAAACATTGCAGCGAATCTTCATTGATCCTGCTACACTGGAGAAGCTAAATATATGGTCTGTTAACATTTTCATGCGCGTGCGTGTATGTCAGTACGCGGACTAGCGTCCGCTATTGTTAACATAAAGAAAACAAATTTTGGAAATTGCTCATGAGTGAGGGTGGCTTTAGAGGGTGACGAAAATTACAATCAATATATCTTCGTTATTATTCGAGGAGCGAAAAAAATTGCACAGATGAAAATGTGTTTAAATTCTATTTTACATCACTTATATTCTTTATCTTAAAAAAAANAAAAAAAAAAAAAAAAAAAAAAAAAAAAAAAAAAAAAAAAAAAAAAAAACAATAAAGATTTCTAACAATGTAGTTTTGGGTGCGGGTATTTATGATTTTCATTTCATATACTTTTGTTTATACATTTTAAATTTTATTGGATGAGGGAAAGAGGGGATTTAGAGAAATACCAAAATTTATTATCGTTATACTATTTTTTTTTGTTTTAGTTGTAAAAGAAGTTTAGAGAATATAATAGAAGTAACAAGAGTTTTCTAACGTTTATGTTCTACATTGTTATTAGAAAAGCATGTTCGAATCTAGCCATGATGTGTGATCACTCCCACTACTCTTCCATCCCGGCCAGTCTAGAGCTAACTTTAGTCATCATACTTCTTACAGGCATTCTTTTCTCCAGCTTTAAAATGAAATTTCCTCTTCATCTTTAAGAGGATAAAGAGAACCTGCCGAGATTATGAAGCTCCTACGTGGCGCACTTAGATTATTTTCCATCCCCTAGAACAAGGATTGCGAACGGAATTAAATTTTCCCTGACTAGATATTTGAACATTTCGCCAATAATATTATAACTTTTTTCTGCAGTCTTATATCAAAGCTTACATGTTAAATGTATCATTCGCCTGGTGAACTAAAACACCAATTTTGCATTTCGTTTTAAATAGCGAATTTCCTTAGCAAATCCCGTTTTAATGTCATAATTACCAGTCTTTTATAGAGTCATCTGGAAGGGATGTGAGAGATAGGGGGTGAGAGAGAGCATGCGCATGCAAGTGCCAGGGTGAATAGAGGGAGCTTGAGGAAGAGCAGAGATGGAGGGTGGAAATGATAAGGGTGAGACTGTGAGAGGGATGCTACATTTCTACATTATCCTGCAGCAATGAAGAAAAGAGAATTCTCACTTAGCCTGAGGTTTCTGTGTAAGTTTTTCTGTTAACGGTTACTGCCGGAGATCTACTCATGTTTTGTTTTTCTTTTTTTTCTGTGTTAGCCTCCCCTGCAACCACTTAGGGTCATTGGAGTGAGGGGCTGTCTACAGGTTGCCACCCCATTTTGAACACCCATGGCTCAGGACAACCTTCTATATTATAAATAAAAGATTGACCTGGGCGGGATTTGAACCCGCGGCGTCAGGATTGCGAGACCCGTACGGATCCCCTGAGCTATCCCGGCGCCCCTTACTCATGTTTCTCTGTGTCTTCTATCATCTATATCATCATTTGGATCATAGTGTGGCTCTGTCTTCAGGTAGTCATCCTTTTGTAAACACCCATGGCACCGGGTAGTATTTTATTTCTCATTAGTTAGTGAGGGCCCACGTTCAGCAAATGATCGCTCCCTCAGCATACACAGTCTGAGTGGCAGCGGAAACCAACAGTTTACAAACCTCGGTGGCCATATCTAATTTTAGCAGAGTCTGTAGTGGGGGAGTAACACATGCTGTGCATGCCATTTGCATATCTATACTTCGCTCAGCTGTCTCCGAAAGAAGTTTGTTATCTTGGAGTATCCGTTACTCTCGTACATTGAGATCGCCTCATACTACTAATAACTCCTTTATTGAAAATAAATTATTTGTAATTATTTATTGTACATACTCTATAAGTCAATACAGTAAATTTAATATTGTATTTTTAATTTGTTCCATAAAATTTTTTATAAATATATTATTTACCGTTTCTTCTTCCGGGTTGGACCGTGTCAAATTGGTGTTATTTGACACGGTCCAACCCGGAAGAAGAAACGGTAAATACTTCTGACGACCGTCGAAGCCTACGTGAACAAATATATTATTTTTAAAAATTAGGAAAGCCTCTGATATGAAACTAGCAGATTTAATTAAAAATGCGTTTCATGGGTGCAGCGTAAAGTAAAGAATTTTCCTTCCTGAATTCGGTTATTACAGAAAATGTGAACTTTGCTAAGGATGGCCCCATGCCGGATCGGAGGGGAGAAGTTAAGGATGGCGTTCATCCTTACTAGTGACTTTCTTAAATATGCTTTGTATTATGTGCCTTCTGTAAAAAAAGAAAATAAATACATTTGCCACAATACATGTTAAGGAGGTATACACGTTCTTCCTCCTTTTTCGCTTTGACCATTTCCACATTTTCCAGACTGCTCCCTTCCTCAAGTTCACCTAATTATTCGTTCAGTCTAAAAGCCGTAAATACTTTACCGCTTTTTAGAAAGCGAAACTGATCGCGTTCTTTTCGCGAAAACCTCGCGTTTTTTGTTGTTAAAAACGCTTTAGAACAAGAACGATTTAATTAAAAAATACCGTTTTTCCTTTACTATATCGCTAAATATGTTATTGTTACACTTAGAATAACGGAAATTTCTAACTGTTTTTTAATCTAAGTCTTCTCATAGCATATATATATATATATATATGTTCAGTATGTAGAGAGAGACAGAGAGAAGGAAACACTCGCTGCTGCGATATGTTAAATAAATAGAACAAGAGAAAAAATTACANATATATATATCATTTCAGATATGGAGGAAATTTAAAGAAAAAATATAACTTAATTAATTAATAAGTGAGAATTATGCCTTAGCAGAAATAATATCTTCTTTAATAAAATTAATTATAGCTTATATTTTCAAAGTATCAAATTTAGTATTAAAAATTTTCGGGTTATCCGTGTTTGGGTGTATATGTTAAAATTTTGACAAATAATTTCATAAAACCTAATTAACAACAGAATATGACAATTTTATATAAGAGATTACGAGCTCTTAAGAAACCACCGATTTGCTTGTTAATCGTTGTAGACGCGACATGATCTACTGAAACGGAAGATGTCTACGTTGTCATTAATTTGTTTTGGGATTTTATTACCCGCCTCTCCTCCATCTTCTGATTTTAGCTGCCAACGAATTGACTAGAATGTTTGACTAACTCTGATATAGAAATAGGTTCCTTTGTTTTAAGATCTCAGGACTCTACATGTGTATCAAGTTAAACAGTGCGAATTTGTATAATTTTTGGTTTGTGCCCAGTTTTTAGCTTCTTCTAAGTGACAATTGCTTAAGGATTGAAATGGGAGAAAACCTCCCCCTTAAACCTTGTAAAACTAGGGCGGTGGTAAGATTAGCTGATTAAGAAAGCTGATTTTTACTTTAGATAGAGATATGACGCAACATAAATGTAAGGAAATCACTCTTCACAACCTCAGTGTTTTCCATACATGCTCTTGCAAGTACATTTCTCATAAGTACTCCCCTCCCTTATAATATGTATAATTTTAAACGGACCATTTTTTTTTTACCCCCTGAATTTAGTATCGGTGAAGCTATGTTGAAATGTTTTCTATAAGCTTGATTAGCTTGATATCTCTAAGAATGATCTACTTTAAATAACCGTATACATTTTTTGAGAGTTTTAGTTCTTTCAAACTCTCCGGGTTCCGTCTTTCTGGAAACATTTTATACCTCCATTTGGAGAATTTTCGCACGATGCCAGATAGATTAGTAGTCATATTATCATATATATATATATATATATATATATATATATATATATATATATATATATATATATATATATATATATACATATACACACACACACACACACATTTGAAAGTAAAATTGATGGTACTTGAAATGCAAGTTTCAGTGAAATTTATTTAGGTAATATGATTTGCGTAAAAAAAGGAATAATAATATTTTTCAGTTTTTATAATGAACGTGTTGTTAGTTTCTTTAAAATCAAAAAATTTAGAACTCTCAAAAAAGTTTTTGTGACTTTGGCTGAGAATAAGTTATAACTGGTTACCGAAGTTACTGGCAAAGCCCCCCCGAAACAGTTTCTCCGCCGGACGTGTGACGACCCTCTGTATAATCCGCTTTTCCTTATCTCTTGACAATAACTGTGATTGCAGTTGTAACGTTGATGAATCACTAGTAACAGTAGTTCTATCCGTAACGGAGAGAAATAGAACCACCTTATTAGCAATTCATCATTTCTGTACCAGTGATTAAATAAAATCCCCTCCCATTTTTTACATTTTCTATATTTTGTAATTTTAGTGTCTCTTCCGTTTCAGTTGTACTGAAATTACGTACTAATGTTTTTCGGTAAATATTATGATTCTATAATAACGGCTGTCAGAATTCCTTAGGATTTTTATATGTATTGTTAATTGTCCGCACAAAGTACATAATTACTATTGAATTTTGCTGGGAAGTGAGTCTAGCTCTGTAATCAGTCAGCTGATAGTTGGGAGAGCTGTTATCAGCGGGATGCTGTAATCAGTTCGGCATCCTCTCTCTCTCTCTCTCCCTCCGATAACAGGTGTTCTCCCGGCAAATATTGGCCAGCCTTATCGCAACATGTTTGCTTGTCATCTCCCTTCCTTCCGACCCAGATATCATCTGTGGGAGAATTTCAAATGGAAATCTCAAGCACTCTATACAAATTTTGTTGTCCACTTGAAATAACTTTGCCACCATCTTCCCTTATGCCCTAATTCCTTATCTGCCAGCATGCTTCCTACACTCCTTCCATGGAAGCTATCGTCGCTACTCCCTTTCCTCTTTTACATAACTACCCCCTTTTAATATTATTTTTGTGTGTTCTCATTTCAGAACTATTTAAATATCCTCCTTGATCTAAGTAGTAAATTAATGAAATGTGTGCCACACCTCGTAGAACCTCTTCTGTAGCCACTTTTTCGCTCATAGTACCCATAGGTTCTGTGCTACGGAATGTAATGTTACATGTTAATGGGAAATAATTACTTCAATTTATATAGATTCTTAAAAAAAAAAAAAAAAATGGATTTGGTTATTTGTTAATGATTTCCGGATTCCATGTGTTTCCTTGAAACATAGAATTTTTAAGAAACTGAGATTTCAAGGTGTAATTTTGATACGTTTGAATAATTTTTTTAAAAACATGGGTATAGGTTTCCCCTTTCTGATTATAGAGGAAATTGATAATTGCATATTTATATATATCCTATTCGAAAATCCTTTTTATCGGGTAAGTTGAACGCATACTTTTCGAGAAAAAAAAAATTGAGAAAGATATTTAAGAATTCAAATAAAGGATTATCTGCCAACGTTTCGGCTTATATTGCTAGCTATCTTCAGGGCTACCATGAAGATGGCTTGCAATGTAAGCCGTAACGTTGGCAGATAATCCTTTATTAAAAAATAAATTTTTTAAATTTGTGTTTTTTGGATCTACCTTGACCAAACCCCAACTAAAATCATTAAAAAAACAACAACTGTCCTTTAAGAATTTAATTTCGATTGTTGATGGGCCCATTCTTTATAAAATAATTAAAACAGGTTCGGTAGTTTGTCTATTCATTGCAGATTCTTAATGGTATTCATTTTTGGTTGAAATCTAATTCAAAGAGTTTAAGAGGGAGAACTAAATTTATAATCATCTTGGTTTTTTGTGTTAAGAAAGAGCTTAAAGAACCTAATAGATGTAAAATGTAATTTTCTAACGTATATGTAATTTGTCATTTTTACGTAAATCGCATATTCAGGAAGAAATATATTAATTAAGTACTGATTTTAGTTGTGGTATTTAATCCCACGTTAATTTTATACAAGAAATGAAGGGAATATAATTATAAAAATCTTACTACCACAGCCGGAATTCGAACCCGGGTGTCCTGCTTTCCGCCAAGTAGGAATTGCCGAATTTAAGTAGGATGGGTGAGCCTTTTGTCCACTCTACCTTCCCGGCCCAAACCTTAGCGGTCATACATTTTGCACCCATTGTTTTCTTCCACTATAAGTACTCAAGTTATATTTCCTTACATCTTTAAGTACTAAAACAGTGGAAATCTGTTAGCCCCTCCATGACTGACTTTAGATAAATGGGACGAACCCACAAGAATCCGCTGGGCCAAGTCACTTCCCGTAACCGTGAGTTATAAATTACAACATGGCTCCCTCCCACCCTAATGCAAGTATTTGCTAACTTATATTCTTATAGTTTTTTAAAAAATTATTATTCAAATAATTCGAATATTTTCCATTCTACATCGTATTCGTATATTGTAGAAAGAATTACGTAATGAAATTCCATTTTGTTTATTATTTACTGGGCTATTTTCTGTTTGCCACAGTGCCCAACCTGCATCAGTCAAGATTAAACTTTATTCCTAAAATGAGACTTCAGACAGATTAAGAGTGAAACGGGGATGAAGTTATAAACTCCTCTAGAGTCTTAAGTAAATGAGAAAGAGATAAAACTGGTCTTATCATCTGATAACGAGATAACATTTATGTTATATCATATTATAATTGTATTCCTTTAGCTTCTCCATCTCATACTCCCTTCTACTGATTTCCCTGTCGGAGAATCAAGCCATTCTCTTTAGTATCATCAAGTGCTTTGGCAAAGTTTCAGTTCATGGAAAAAGTATAAATATGGTCCTCTGTAAATTACATACATATTATATATATANATTAATAACCACAGAGCATCCTGTTCACAGTCCCCTCTTCCCATAGCAAGGCATGTTCAAAGTCATTTAATGGCGTTTTCCAAGTTTGAGTGATTGAACAACTTCCCGACAAGGCTTCAGATTTGCAACTGAAGACGAGAGAGTGCGCCTATATCCACTTTCTCAAAGCCACTACAAGACCTGGCATCAATTGCCAACAATAGGAGAATTAGGGAAAACCCAATCGTCTTTCCCTTCCTTTGAGTTCCTTCCGCAACACACCTAACCGTACACCTCACACAGTGTCTCTTCACTCCTCTCTGACGAAGGGCGAGAGATCCCCGAAAATTTTGCTTCTTGTGATTTTTTTTATTGTGGATTATTTAAGGAACACACATATTATTATTAAAAAAATCTGACTTAAAAATTATTATTATTGAATATTATTTTATTATATAATACATTAATAAAGTTAGTAATTTAAATTAAAATGGAGGTTTGTAAGATGAATTATAGTATATGGAGAACAATTAATATTACCAATGGATTTTTTATTAAGAGCAATTCGTATTATTTTTTTGTTGCTGAGGGATTTATGTATTTATATGAAATATTAATTTGTTATGTAGTTTATGTTAATAAAGTTGTTCATATGTTCATGTAGTCATTAGAAAACGTTAGAAACATTGTATACAATATTGAAAGTTTTGAGCATTTATTCTCCAAAATGTATTGACGAGGTATCTTTTTTTTCTTTTTTGCTATACCCCGGTTATGTTAAACATTTGTGGTTGTATACTAGAATGTCACATAATTGTTAACTGTCACACTCAGTCGTTGGGAATTGGCCAAAGTGCCAGTACCTCGACGACACACGATTAGTGTGCGTTAAGCCCCGGGAGATGGCTGTAAGTAGCCTACCCCGACAGGAGAGTCCGTGTCGGCATCTCTGTCACCAGTGTGAGAGCCTCTTTGTCATGCGGGATGTTGTGTCCTGTCTTGGGGAGAGGCCTCGTACCTCAGCTCGCCTCCCGTCTTCAGTCCTGTGTCCTCTCAAGAGCGGGGCGACCAACCTCTCCAAGTGTGTACTCCGTCATGGGGGATACGTCTTTCAATGTAATGTCACAATGTATGTGAAATAGATACCGAGTATTAAATTATATTTAAGATACATATATATTAGTATACCTAGGAGATATAACACAAATGAGAATAGACCACAAAAAAAAAAATATAATTTCAGATGATTAAGAAACTGAGATTTCAAGGTGTAATTTTGATACGTTTGAATAATTTTTTTAAAAACATGGGTATAGGTTTCCCCTTTCTGATTATAGAGGAAATTGATAATTGCATATTTATATATATCCTATTCGAAAATCCTTTTTATCGGGTAAGTTGAACGCATACTTTTCGAGAAAAAAAAAATTGAGAAAGATATTTAAGAATTCAAATAAAGGATTATCTGCCAACGTTTCGGCTTATATTGCTAGCTATCTTCAGGGCTACCATGAAGATGGCTTGCAATGTAAGCCGTAACGTTGGCAGATAATCCTTTATTAAAAAATAAATTTTTTAAATTTGTGTTTTTTGGATCTACCTTGACCAAACCCCAACTAAAATCATTAAAAAAACAACAACTGTCCTTTAAGAATTTAATTTCGATTGTTGATGGGCCCATTCTTTATAAAATAATTAAAACAGGTTCGGTAGTTTGTCTATTCATTGCAGATTCTTAATGGTATTCATTTTTGGTTGAAATCTAATTCAAAGAGTTTAAGAGGGAGAACTAAATTTATAATCATCTTGGTTTTTTGTGTTAAGAAAGAGCTTAAAGAACCTAATAGATGTAAAATGTAATTTTCTAACGTATATGTAATTTGTCATTTTTACGTAAATCGCATATTCAGGAAGAAATATATTAATTAAGTACTGATTTTAGTTGTGGTATTTAATCCCACGTTAATTTTATACAAGAAATGAAGGGAATATAATTATAAAAATCTTACTACCACAGCCGGAATTCGAACCCGGGTGTCCTGCTTTCCGCCAAGTAGGAATTGCCGAATTTAAGTAGGATGGGTGAGCCTTTTGTCCACTCTACCTTCCCGGCCCAAACCTTAGCGGTCATACATTTTGCACCCATTGTTTTCTTCCACTATAAGTACTCAAGTTATATTTCCTTACATCTTTAAGTACTAAAACAGTGGAAATCTGTTAGCCCCTCCATGACTGACTTTAGATAAATGGGACGAACCCACAAGAATCCGCTGGGCCAAGTCACTTCCCGTAACCGTGAGTTATAAATTACAACATGGCTCCCTCCCACCCTAATGCAAGTATTTGCTAACTTATATTCTTATAGTTTTTTAAAAAATTATTATTCAAATAATTCGAATATTTTCCATTCTACATCGTATTCGTATATTGTAGAAAGAATTACGTAATGAAATTCCATTTTGTTTATTATTTACTGGGCTATTTTCTGTTTGCCACAGTGCCCAACCTGCATCAGTCAAGATTAAACTTTATTCCTAAAATGAGACTTCAGACAGATTAAGAGTGAAACGGGGATGAAGTTATAAACTCCTCTAGAGTCTTAAGTAAATGAGAAAGAGATAAAACTGGTCTTATCATCTGATAACGAGATAACATTTATGTTATATCATATTATAATTGTATTCCTTTAGCTTCTCCATCTCATACTCCCTTCTACTGATTTCCCTGTCGGAGAATCAAGCCATTCTCTTTAGTATCATCAAGTGCTTTGGCAAAGTTTCAGTTCATGGAAAAAGTATAAATATGGTCCTCTGTAAATTACATACATATTATATATATA
>KZ806958.1:680523-694132 GCA_000696205.2 Oncopeltus fasciatus | reverse complement strand
ATAATAATAATTATTATTTTTATAATATTCTTTTCCCTATTGTTTATTTTTCTTTTTATACAGACCAGAGATTGTTGTGCGAACGGTGTGTCTATTTTCACATTTTTGCATTGTTTGCCTTTTTATTTAGAACCAAATTAATTTCTTCTTGATCTCAAATGCTCCTCCCTTCAATGATGCAGGCCTACTGTAATAATATCGGATCCGTAGAACAATTCCATTCTTATGACGATTACGATAATAATCATGTGCTCAGTATTTAGAGGCACCTTGGTGTATTACGGTCTCCGATGATACCTTCACTTCTCCCACTCCACTCCTGTCTCACTCTCTCTACTCCACTATTCCTTTCTCACTCACTGCGCTACCCCTTTCACACTCCTCCCACTCTCCTTTCCTTTCGTCCCCAGTCCATTCCACTCCTGTCGTATTTACTTCACTCTTCTCCCACTCCACTCCTGTCGTACTCTCTCTACTCCACTATTCCTTTATCTCTTACTGGACCACCTCTTTCGCACTCCTCCCACTCTCCTTTCCTCTCGCCTCCATTCCATTCCATTTCTGTCATATTTACTTCACTCTTCTCGCACTCCACTCCTGTCGTACTCTCTCTACTCCACTATTCCTATATCTCCTACTGGACCACCCCTTTCGCACTCCTCCCACTCTCCTTTCCTCTCGTCCCCAGCTCATTCCAGTCCTGTCGTATTTACTTCATTCTTGTCGCACTCCTCTTCTGTCGTATTCCCTCTAATCCACTATTCCTTTATCTCTTACTGGACCATCCCTTTCGCTCCCTTGATCTCCATTCCACGTATTTACTTCACTTTCTTTACTCTTCTCGTACTCCACTCATGTCGTACCTTTTCTAGCACATCTTTCACCACACTTCTTTCGTACTTTACTTTAACCATTAAATTAATACCTCTCGTATTTTATCCATTGCACTCTGTCCTGACCTTTCGTATTTACTCCACGTTTTTCGGAGCCCACTCCGCTCTTCACTATTCCTCTTTCTCCCCCAGCTGCTTTACTCCCCTTGAACTATTACTCTCTCACACTCACTCTTCTCGTATTTTCTCCCACTCCCTCTCGCTACTTTCCACGAGGGAGCCTATTCTACTTGTAAGGTTATAATACTGCGAATTTCCAGGTTACTTTAGTTCTGACTGTGATAAATACGTCATAAAATTCATTTTACTTTACTTTCAGAGGCATGGTCGTTATTCGAAGTGGTCACTTTAGGTATCTAAAGACCTTGGCATTATTATTTGAGCAATGTTTAAGCCTAAGTGAGCTCAGAATATTATTATCTTTCCACTATCGCTTTCACTGCGCGTCAGAGTCCCTTCCCGTGAGTAAAAAAAAAACAAAAATCTAAAATAGTGCTAACGTAAATAGATAAGACTAAATGTCAATTTGACTTGAATCCCATCATTAGTAAATAATCTAAAGGGTTATTTCTACCACCAATGAATATAGAACTCTCATACCTTCTATTCTCCGTCTTCATTGGTGAGGAGTACAGGAAAGGAGATGGTGTACAGAAACCAATGAAGACGGAGAATAGAAGGTATGAGAGTCCCATCATTAATGTTTTTATTTTTGTTAGCAATTAGATATTTCAGGAAACTGTAGTTTTCCAAACACGACTAACCTGTTCGTAATTTATTATCTCATCGCCCAATCAGTCTCCTTTCCTTATTATCCAGGGTTTTTGAGAAAATTATTTTTAAACGAATGATACCTATCATAAATTTCTTAAATATCCTCCAAAGCCATCAGTTTGGCTTTCGGTCCCGGCATTCTTGATTTCATTTCCTCCTTCCTTGATAAAAAATACTGTCCTGGAGCATTCTAATACGTTGCTCAATCTTTTCATCCAGTTTTGCATAATGGTTTATTATGTTAGCTCAAGCACATATTCTCTAGAACCAACCTTCACCTAATCCTTAGATCTTATCTTTCCAACCGTTTCTATAGAGTCCGGCAAGGATCTGATTACTACGACCACCTCGCAGTGAGAGCGGGTGTCTCACAGGGCAGTGTGCTAGGACCTATTCTTTTCAACATGCAGACACTGCGGACATCCCCACCCATCCTAATACCCTACTGGTCCTGTTTTCTGTTGATAATACGATCCCCTCTTCCTATACTGATTATAAAACTGCTCCAAATATTTTACAAAACCAACTTGATGCTATTCAGCAGTGGTGCAGCAAGTGGAGAATTGGTATAAATGAATCCAAATGTTTACAGGTAAATTTTCCTCCAAGAAAAGGTTCTTCCAATTATGTTACGTGGTTTTGAGAAAAGGTCGCAAACGCCTTATAGGTCTGTAGACCTGTAAACCTGTAGGTTTAACTGTTAGGATTTTAGTTGAGGTGTTGTGAACTCTTCATCCCCTCCCCATCAGTGGATCCTAAACCCATATGTAATTAGTGTTATTATCGCAACGGACTGAACCTAAACCCAAATATTATCGAAATTGATTCAAACCCTCTTTGACGGTAGGAGGAGGATATCGTACGTTCTCCGTTTGGCTAGCCTGTCTCTTGGTGATGGAATCTCGATTAGGCTGACATCCTATCTCGGCTCTGATTGGCGGACTCCGAGGGGAGGAAAGCGACTTCTGGGCGCTTCTGAGGGGATTTAATTACGTTGGGTTAGGTGATTCGGGTGGTGAGGGGGAGATAGGGGTTGGGTTAATCTTCCAGAGACGTTCACCAAGCGCTCAAGAATTTCACTTAGCTATGGAACGATTCTAACCTCCCTTAACCGGGCGTTATGACTAACTTACAACTACCTATACTTCAGGAAGGAGTACCAAATATCTCTAACTCAAGGTATTATCTCAATAAATCTTCTCCAATACAAACTTTAACATAAAGGAAAATAAACCTATTTATTCTTAGATGATTTTAGTTGGGGGTCGGTCAAGGTAGATCCAAAAAACAATTTAATGTTATTCAATTTTTTTTTTGTCAATAAGCTGCTGTTTGCATGTTTTTTCAAATTGGTTTGTTTCAAATTGTTTTTTAAAATCTTTTTATATTCTCTTACATAGCTTTCTACATTTATACTCTTGATAGCACATTATATTATTGCAATTCTCTATTATATTAATTTAAATTATTATATTATATTATATATATTATATTGTATTCTCATGACATTGTATTTCTACAGCCCTGAAGCAGATAATTTTTTTTTAAATACACTTTTTTTTTTTAATTTGTATTTTTTTTAATCTACCTTGACCAAACCCCAACTAAAATCATGTAAGAATCATATTGGGTTTAGCCGTTTCCAAAATATACCATGCGCAGCATAAAAATCTTTTAAAATTCAATTTTCGAGTTATATAAGTCTTTAAATGTTAAACATCAAAGTATGTTTGTGTAGGGTTAATAATTTTTAGGTAAATTACAATAGTTGAGATTAGTAATTAAAGTGAATTAATTGACTAACTACTAGCGAATAGTTTCTATTAAGATTACTGATTAAAAATTAAAATATCATTTTCAGAATGGTTTGCTCTAAAGGGGATGAAAACTCCCCTATCGGGGTCCCCGAAGTGGAAGAATTATTTCCCGCCCTTCCTGCCCTAACTTGTCAATACATAATGCCTGCTAATCTGGACTCCTCCCCCTCCCCGCTTTGTCCGCCTATGATTAAATATTTCTCATTTCTGAGGGCGTTTCCATTTCCCGGCTGTCAGTCTCTGCCCACCTGAATCTTTATTCCGTCGGTCTACCCTTAATCTTCCTCTACTCGGGAATTCGCTCTCTTGCCNAGATCAAAAAAACACAAATAAAAAAATGTATTTTTTTAATAAAGGATTATCTGCCAACGTTTCGGCTTACATTGTAAGCCATCTTCAGGGCTGTAGAAATACAATGTCATCCTATATATCTTTAACGATTGTTTAGCGTTTAAGCCTCTGGACCTTGGCATCTGTCACTCAGCCATAGCCTTAAAGCATTGCTGCTCAAATATTATGGTGATTTTTGTAAGAAAGCAGCTGTGAGTGAATTTCGCCTTTGGTCACCAGTTAGGAAGACCTTTTGCACCAAGGCTTTTTTTTCTTTTCTTAGATGAGTTAATTAAGTTGCGAACATCTGTTGGTTGATCTGTAGATAGGATGCCGGTCAAGATGGCCGCGGCGTTTCCACCTGTAGCTCTATTCCATACAGAACTTTGCTCTATTCTATGCGAATTATAGAGAGAAAGCTTCCTGATCTTCCAGGCGAGAGACTAGATCACTAGTGGTAAGTTTATTAGCTTCTTGATCGGCGTCCATTACTCCCATTCACATATCGAGAGATCTGCCCACCTGTTTTACTGTTGTGTCTAAGATGGAAAAGTAGACACTTGTGTAACTCTAGCGTACGAATTCATACATGTTGGACGCAAGCTTCATTTTGATTTATACAAACTGCACATTATCACTAACGTCTTTGGGATGGGGTGGGAGGTGGAATAAGGTTATTTATGGAGGAATTTCGTACGCAAATGTATTTATTTTCGGAGGTTGTACCTCCTTGGTGCGCCTGACTTCATTAAATATGTCTTGTGGACATGGAGTCGTCATCTTGAGCTCTCGCTAATCATTACATTAGCAGACACCCTCAGCATGTATAAGGTTTTACTTTTGCAATTTATTTGTTTATATTGAAAATATATAGCCAAGTTATGTCGGTTTTCGAGGTGTATTTACCTTTATACCGCCCAAGGTGGATATTGTATTTTTATTATGTAAAAATCATCATCTAATTAAATGGTTATTGAGCAATTTAATGATCATACACAAACTCACTAAATAAACCCATAACAGCAAGTTTATAAGATTTATATTTATTTTTACAATTTTATTTATCGATTAAATTGATTAATTTTACAATTTATTCTAATTTCTCTGTATTACTATTAAAGAATGATCATCTAGCTAACATTATATTAATTAAATATATAACGCAGCTTATTATTAATTCAAATGGAGATTTTTTTTACCGTAGATATTATTATTAGATGATTTTAGTTGGGGTTCGGTCTAGGTAGATCCAACAAAAAAAAAAATACACTTTTTTAAATTTGTATTTTTTTTTTGTATCTACCTTGACTGAACCCCAACTAAAATTATCTAGTAATCTTATTATTAATTATTTTTTGTGCTGTGCTTAATAACTTTACTATATATTTACGATTTTATTTTATTTTATTTATTTTACGATTTTTATTTTTCCAACTTTTCCACTACTGTGTGCTTTAGGAAAGAAGAGCCTCCCATTGCTTTGGTCTGTCTGCATTCCACCTGTTACTCGTCGGTTTTCGTTTGTGTTCCGGGCTGTTGGTTCTCTCCAACCGTCGTTCGGCCGAGGCACCAACGTAAATCTTGTCACACCCGAGTTGTCCTGTCCTGGCCCCTCTGGTTTCGGGCGAACTCTTGACTTCGGAGGTGTTCACCGTTCGCCAAGCGCCATGTCTTCCATTCCTGTAGAACTAGTGGTTAGCACGAATGTCATTCTCAGTAAGCTTAGACTCCTATTATTAGTGTTGGAATACGTTTTTGTCACGTTATGTAATTGTTCTTTTGGAGGTTCTTACTTTGCCAATATCAGATACTTTGTACCTTCCATAGAAATCAGCCTATCAGATTTTCCATTGGACCTTACGTAAAACTTAGATAGGTCTGTAAGTTATATGGACTATCTGACTGACAAGTTCAAACGTATTGAAGAGCATCCTATCATTCTCAAGACTTCTAGCAATTGGCTGATATTGAAAAACACTTCCAGTGGCATCTTTTCTATACTTCTTCTTTGGGAGGTAACTTGAAATAGCTAATTTAAAATATAACTTTCAGTGAGAAATTAACAAACAAATCCAAAGGAAAATGGTTAGAAGTTTTTGTTTCCATGAAGAGACTAGACGATGTCACTTTTCTCTTTCAGGAATGGATATAAATTAACTCTAAGATGATTTTTGTTGGGGTTCGGTCAAGGTAGATCCAAAAAACACAAATTTAAAAAATGTATTTTTTAATAAAGGATTATCTGCCAACGTTTCGGCTTACATTATAAGCCATTTTCAGAGCTATCATGAAGATGAGAGAGGACGTCCTGTCCCTAAGTTCACATTTCCATGACTGTGAAGTCATTTTGTATATGAATAAAGCTTTACTGGCATTTTCAGGGGTAAGGTATTAAGTGTCGTGGTCAATGAATGTTTCGAAACAGGTTATTATTCCTTCATTGCATTCTTGCATTGCTCCCTTTCTCCATACCTAGAGAATAAACTTTGTCACACTTTTGCCGGTAGGGAAGGAGCAATGCATCCGTTACTCACTAATTATTCCGGCTGCCTTTGGCCTTGCACACTCGAGTGAACTTGCCTTCCACTGGGGATAAAAAAAAAAAAGGTTTAAAGCTAAAAGGGATAGTGAGCCCGCGCAGGTCAGACCCCGCAGCTCTGAATGGAGGCACCTGGAGTTTCGTCACCTGGCCACAGATCAGCTGGCTTCAGGTCCCTACAGCTGTGTCGCCTTCTTGGCAGATTGGGCACACGAGCTCTTTCTTCGGCAGTGTAAGGTTGCAGCCGGCTTACGGGAGGTTTCGGGCCACCGATTTAATGTAAAATGCTTAAGCATATTTCCATCACTGGGAGCAATCGTCTGTGATTGTTACCTTTAAGACAGAATCAAATCTGTACACTAAGTACAGATCTGTACACTAAGTGATGCTTGTCACTAAGTATCACTTTTTGTGTTAAATGGGTAAAAGTTCAAAATATGTGGCACTTTTATTTGAATTTAACTTTAGTTAACTCTACTAATATCATGTTGTATGCCTCTTCAGATACTTAATAAAATAAATAAGCTCTAGAAAAGTTAGTATAAGACACAAAACTAGTAGAGTGAAATAAAGTTGATTCACTATATACTATATATTAGGATTTTTAGCCGGTTCTATGTAGTAAATAATAATACGAGTACAAGGTGAGAAGTGAGTGTCAGAGAGATACATCGCATATTAACCGCGGTGATCCGAATCATCCTGAAGAAATCGTTCTTTTACTAGACTTTGGTCACACATAACAGTGTAAACTGCCGATAATACATTGACTGGTAGGACGAATGCGTGCTTGTTGCGAGTGTTGCATCCTGACTTTCTCACAATGAATTATAGTACTTTCCACAGTCTTCAAGGGAAATAGCGGGAAATACAATGTCATCCTTACTTTCCTTAGGGAACTTACTCATTAAGTGGTGACATGGAGGCCTTTTTCAGGGAAGTTATTTTGTAAGGTTTCACTGGCTTATTGCAGAGACTCTATCAGAGGATTCATTTTTAGGAACCAAATCTGTGATAACGTTTCCGCTTGTTAGTTAATTTGTAAAATTAAAAGATAAATTGAAGTATTTTAAATCCATATAATTAATAAAGAAAACATTACACAGAATATAATGGTGAATATTAACGCGTACTTTATATTTGGAAATTTTATGAAAGAGAAATGTTTAAGACAGTAACTTGGAAGGTCTAACACCCCCTCATCGTTTCCCCGTATAGTTGATTCTCCAGCCACCAATAATGAAGAAACTTACGTTCTTGAGGAAGTATGAGTGCCAATGTCTGCTTACTTGGGCGCCACCAAAACCCAAGTTCTAACTTATTTTGCAAAGGACTTTTGTTTCGTGTTTGGCTACGCAATCCAGTTTTACAGTCTTGAATGAGGTTAGCTCATAATCTAACCGATGACAGTCATTGCTACAATCACTTAAATGATCTTTGGGCTTGCGCCAAATCTTAGGTATACCAAATGGAAGCTTAGCACGTGTTCCCTTGGTCCAGATCCGTAAACCCTCAGAACACTGTTTACACACTTTATGAGGTGCCCATGCTTTATCTTGATCACCAAGTTTCACTTTATAATTGGCAAAATATGCTTGTCTAACAAATGTATTGATGTTTGTCCTTTTACTAGGAATGGTAAAACTGCCACATATATAACAAAACGTATCGGGGCTGTTTTCGCACTTTCGACGTGTAGGAGCAGAAGTAGCCATAAGGAAACGTTTCAGTTCAAACACATTATGTAGTTCTGTACACTTCCATAACGAAATACTAAATACTGCTTACCGATACACAACGTTGCACCACAGTATAACAGGCATAACTAAGCAGGCAGGTCTAGACCAGCATACTCCCCACCCATATAGAAACCGAACGTGACGTGATAGATGAAAACTAAATATAGTTTAGAAGCCAGAATGCCTAATTCTACAGAAATACGTCTAATTCTACAGCTAAAAAATCTAACTCAACAGAAATTGAGTTTCAAATTGTTCCCCAGTGTTATTAATCAAATTCCTTCATAGGATCCGTACGTAAGACGTCGCATGCGATGGAGTTCCTCGCTCCTCGGGAAACATTCGCTCTCGCTCGTACCCCGAATCTTAAGAGACGCAGACGTGGGGCCCTGGCGCACAGATGGTCGCCTGCTGGTGGGAGGACCGGCTAGCTCCACCTGTGCGCCCGCAGGGAACAAGCTAGAAAGCCGTGGCGTTCTCTCTCTAACTCAAACTAAGAGGTTATAATTATTTGAGACACTTTGCTCAGACTCTGTCAATCTAATCCTATCTCGTTGGGTGCCGCTTGGCTCCCGTTGCTACTGCTTCCGGCTCTCACAGCTGCTGATTGTTTTCGTGTTTATCGTTCTACGCGAGATCAGACTTAAAGGAAGAACCTTAAGTATTATGATGGGACTTCAGACTACCTCGTGTTTGTCACTTTAATGAAAATCTACTGTTGTTGAACCATTAAACCATTTTTTTTTTAAATCAAAAGAAATTCATTAAGATCTTGGTTTTTTTCTATGATTTTCATACTGCTATAAATATTTGAACGAAATTTCGAGATCAGTCGACTATAAAACTCATAAATAATGTAACAGATTTTAATTGAAAACTCACTGTAATTTTGACGTTCAAATGGAAAGTACGAGAGACAATTCAAGTGTGATCATAAATGTTTCGCTATATTTCCGAAGGGTTATCATATTCTAAATTTCGTTAAATATAATATATTCTAAGAAGCAGAATTCAATACATTTCTTAAAGAAATTAAGTTATTCAGACTTTCTAGGATCGTGGCTAGTATTAAACTGTGACTGTTAACAGTGACTTCTCGGGTGTTGTTATCACTGGAATACAATAGGTAAATGTTGCTACATCGATGCATACTGTAGTATGTAGCTTTTGATCCTCCCGTTTTGTTTCTTCTACTTCATTCTAGGTTTTCTTCGCAAACAACTTATTTCAGGTTGACATTGTCTACTTCTTGACATCAGTAGTTCCTCTTCTTTTGATCCGCTTTCATATCTAACTTTATCTATCTATTGCTGCGACCGCCATTTCGTGTCCTCCCGACGTCTCCGTGATTCTCCTTGATCCACGTATTTTATCAGGCAAAGATCCTCTCAGAGCTGACGTCAGAAGCTGTCTCTGATGCTGTACATCTCAGGCAGAGTAGGGCATCCTGAGTGAAGAGGTAAGAAAGTTGTTTCTATTGACGTCCCTGGTTTTCAGGTCCGAGAGGAGAAAGTACTTTGGCCGTGGTGAGAGGCTGGGAACATATCCCACGTTCTTCCACGAGGACAGCCGACCGAACCCACTTCTAGGCCAAAGAGGAGTGAGAATGGTCGGGGATCAGAGTTGAGTTTAGAACTACAAATTTCAGAATTGTCACACTCATTCTATTTAATATGCGAAGTTTAGGTGTATTTAGCGCGGAAGTCTGTAAAGCTTGCTGTTGTGCATACATTTATCTATCGAACACCATGACATATGTAGCTCCTTTTTATAGCAGATCTTATGTTTGTGTGTACTAGAGGATAAATATAATTATAGTTTTTATTATTAAACTTTTCATTATTTATTACATTCTGTTAAATAAAAACATTTTGTAATTTGATCACAATGAAGTAAAAAATGGCATTCAATGTCAATGACATGAGGAGAGAAGGTGACCAATGACACCACTCTCATAATTATAGTATGCACATAAATAGAACAAAAAAAAAAGAAGATTATTAAGTATTCAGGGAAACAAGTCACCTTTCGACAGAGACATGGACTAATTATGTGTGTGTGCGCGCGCGCGTGCGTTAGGCACGTGTGCTTGTATATATTCAAATAACAAAAAAAAAACAAATGGAAATGGTGAAGAATAATTACATTTTTTCATTGGTCACGGCACAATATTAGCGTAAATAGTTTTATTTAAGATAAATCTGTTAAAAATTGTATTATGCTTCCTTTATGGAATTTAAAACTAGTTAACCTTCATAGAACATCGTTTGAATTTTCCACAAAAAAATATATAACTCAATTCGTGTAGATTGCAATTATCGTATATTTGTAAGAATAGACGTATTAATTAAAAAAAATTATAAATATAATTAAAACAAAAAAAAAAAAACGCATATTGAACAAATAAATATTTCCTCCCACTTATAAATACATTGACATGTATTTTGGCTTTGTTTAGCAAATTGTTATAAAATATATTAAAATTTACATTATTACGAAAAAAATATTAGAATAATACGTGTCCAAGTTAATCTGCTTTTATTTACATTCTGCAACACAGTAAAAGAAAAAAAAAATTAAGAATGTAAATTCCAGAGCTGTTTGGACCGCAACTTTGCTCTTCATTTTGCAGTTATTTAAACAGGTTTCTATTAGTTGAAATACATTTGGAGGGGGGGAGGGAGAATATATTTACAACTAAAATATATTTACAGGTAGACCGAATAGAATAATCGTCAATTTATTCTTTATGATTCAGAAAATGAGTAAAAGTGAATGTGAATATTGAACCAGGTTTTTATATTATATTTTATATTGCGTTCAAAACAAAATAACGAATTTATATTATCTTAATACTTTTGAAATAAGAGTTATTATTTTTTTTTTATTGGTGTATTTTCAATTTACTACAGATTGCAGACATGGTGTTCAATCCTTTCTCGCAATGCAAAGCGAGCTGCACACCCGGCGTGCAATGATCTTATTCCTGTGTGTTCTAGTGAATTTCTAGTCAGGCCAGTGCCCACTGGAGAGTAGAAGTGTGACAGAAGGAGGCACGTGAGAGGACGGAAGTGGGCTGACATACTTCCTGTCTACGCGCGCCTCTATCCTATCTCCCCTCCCTAACAATGTCTGATTATCTGTCATTTGTCCAGATTCCTTGCTCTTGCAACTTCCTTCTTTTTTTTTATCTCCGTTTTTGCGCCTTAAAAAGTGTTATCAGTTGAAAGTAAAGTGCATTTAAGTTATTTAACTATAAGATTATTTTATTATCCTTCATAATGGAATTCGTCCTTGCAGTTTTCTTCTGCCCAAATTTATCTATTGTTTAGTGTTTTTTCGCCAAGTACTACATGAGTATTCTTCAATATTGAAATTGGGCGACAATTAAGGAGGGGGGGGGGTTAATAGGGAAGATAGATTTGAAATTGTTTTAAATATCAATAAAAGTATAAAGTTTATGTACTTTATCAAGACTGGGAAAATGCATGGATGCTAGAACCAGCACACAACAAACTGCGGAGTATAAAAAAAACACCACAAAAGAATGGAACACCTCCATCCGTGGGAATAGAAGAGAAGAGGTAATACTGACCCGTATGCGGATAGGTCACACGAACCTTACTCATATACACCTAATTAACAAAGATCTGCCGCCTAAGTGTAATACCTGCCAAGTTCACCTAACAATCCAGCACATCATAGAGGTTTGCCCAGTTTATCAGAATTACTTCACTAGGGAAGGCATTGGAAGAAATATGGCGGAGTGCCTTGGGAACAACCCCTCTACAGTGGATGGGCTGTTAAACTTTCTTAAAAAAGCAGGTATAGCCTGGAAAATCTAAATTAAAGAATGAGATATTATTTATTATTTTAGTTAATAATAATTTATTTATTATAATTTATAAATAATATGCGGATAGGTCACACGAACCTTACTCATATACACCTAATTAACAAAGATCTGCCGCCTAAGTGTAATACCTGCCAAGTTCACCTAACAATCCAGCACATCATAGAGGTTTGCCCAGTTTATCAGAATTACTTCACTAGGGAAGGCATTGGAAGAAATATGGCGGAGTGCCTTGGGAACAACCCCTCTACAGTGGATGGGCTGTTAAACTTTCTTAAAAAAGCAGGTATAGCCTGGAAAATCTAAATTAAAGAATGAGATATTATTTATTATTTTAGTTAATAATAATTTATTTATTATAATTTATTAAATATATAATAATAATATTTAAATAAATAAAAATCCATTAATTTAGGTTGTTATAGTGGTCGAAATAATCCTGATTCCTGTCTTTTATTAACTAATTTATAGTAAACATATTAAAGGGTATTTATAGGTCGTAATAACCTAGAAGTTGATTGCCCTCCAATGATCTATTACTACTACTACTAAAGTTGATGTAAATAAAATAATGTGAAAGTTGTAAGAAAAATTCATATATAGTAATGTATTTAAGATTGTAACTAAGAGATATAAGCGTGCCCTCGTTTCTTTTTGAACTGATATCAAATTCGGTAGTTAAAAAAAACAATTTCGCTAACTATTCATTTGCCTATGATTGGTTATATAAAGACGAAATTAAAAAGATTAAGATATTTGTGTGGTTAATTTATAGATCGTTTCATATATTCACAAATGTTTTTGGTATATACTTTATTAAAAAAGAATATTCAAGAATGTTAAGAGGAGGATTGGTGTACTTATTATTGTACTCGCGGCCAGTTAGCTTACTGACTTACTACTTTTTAGGCCGTTGTCCTAAATGGCTTGCTAAATCAAATCAGTCATTCAGCTCTATTTCTGTCAATGTTAAATGTAACCTTGTGGCGTGAGACATCCGCTTCACTCCTGCGTGACGGAGTACGGCCAAGTTCTTATTTCTGCCTAACCGTCCGTAATCGTTCGGAACCGCTATCTTCTCTTTCCCCCTTTGTCCTTCATCTATTGTTTTAGCATAGGACACGGCGACCCCATTCCAGTGGTGCTCGGAGTTCCTCATGCAGGCCAGGCCTCGCTAACGCCGGCAAGAGAGTAACAGAATTAGCCTGCAATTCTCCAGAGAGAGGGGGGGGGGTAGCTGTGGGCAACACGGCTAACTCATTTAGCTCGGGATCAGTTGATGTGCATGATACTTGGTTCGATAGGATCCCTTGTAGGATTGTATCAGCACGGTTAGCTGGCTCAGTGGTCTTTCCATTAAGAATATAGTCCTGTTCAAGTTAGTTGAAAGACTGTCAATCCATTGACTACTGTGGAGGGAAGGTTGTGTCTGAAGCTGTTAGCTGCTATCTGCCTAATACGACAGATTCTGTGTGTCCATAAATAATTATTTTCAAATTAATTGTTGAAATAAGTATATTGGAAAGAGTGTACATGTATGCTATTGTTCAAAAGAAGGGATGTGTTTCTATTTATTTTATTTGTGTGTGTGTCTAGGCATAAATGTCTCTCTCTCTCTCTCTCTCTCTCTCTCTCTCTCTCTCTCTCTCTCTCTCTCTCTCTCT
>KZ806958.1:647571-659262 GCA_000696205.2 Oncopeltus fasciatus | reverse complement strand
TTTTCAATATTGTTTTCATAAACTTTTAATTGTCTTACACAGTTTTATACTTTCATACTCTTGATATCACATTATATTATAATTCTCTATTTTACTAATTTCAAATATTACTGTATTCTCATGACATTGTATTTCTACAGCCCTGAAGATGGCTTACAATGTAAGCCGAAACGTTGGCAGATAATCCTTCATTAAAAAAAATACATTTTTTTATTTGTGTTTTTTTGGATCTACCTCGACCGAACCCCAACTAAAATCATCTTAGAGTAAAATACCTTCCTTATTTTGACAATTCTCTCAAAGAATTATGGAATCGAATAAAGCTGGTGTAGTTTTCGTACATTTAAGTCATAAAACAATTTTTAAAATGAGATAATTCACTGAAGTTTATAAAAAAAACTTTGTGTTTACTTAATATAATTTTATTGTTAGGCTTCATGATGTCTGTAGGTTTCATATTGACTTGGGAATCAGAGATTACAGAAGCAATTGCTCTTGGAAATGCCTGCTTTAATAATGGCAGTTCTGCATCTGAAATTGACTTGAGGTATCATTCTTCACTGTGATTTGTGCTAATATCACAGTAATGACGTAGGCGTCGGGATGAGAGTAATGTCACAGGCTCGTCGGCGCACTCAACCCGTCTGACTTATAACTCGTTGGCACTCTTGGCGAAGTACCCTCCACACCAGCAAGAGTGCCCTCAGCCTACCACGTCGATAGTCTAGTGCCTACAGAGAGGTCGATATTCCTGCGACTTGTCGGCGTCCTCTCCGATCGAAACCTCGTCGCCGTCTGGTTGCACTTCCGCAAGTACGCCTGCTCTCACGCGGCCACTTCCTTCCGACAGAGCCTTAATGACCATCCCCCCTGTGCAGATCATGAAACTCCTCTAGTTCTCGCCCCGTTAATCGTTATTGGTATTTGTCCACCAATATTTGTATAAGTCACGACGCATCAGTAAATATATATTCTTTAAATATCAGTAACTATTTGTCTTGTACTAAGTATAAGGTTTTGGAACCAAAACCAACATTTAGTTATAATACAATCCTGAGATATCAGAAAGCATTTCATATCAACTCAAGATCACTATCTCATCTGCACACAGCAGAATATGTGAAGATAACGTTCGGCCTGAAGTGGAGGACTTACATGTCTAGTGGCTGACATTTAGCGACTATCAGACATGCATTTCCTATCTGATAGGCCGAGCATTGACTGTCTGTCAGTGCTATCATGAAATGTTAATCGCCTTCACCGATATCAGCTGGGTATTTGGGAAAACAATTTACACGTGATATCCCTCTTAAAAACCTTCAGACGTCTTATTTTCTTTCTAACTTTTCTATTATCACCCCAGGAGCGGATTTCTAATTAACTTCCTCGCTTTTATTCCTGCTTTCAAGAGATATTTTCTTCCATGGTGCTTCTAGCAGCTGCAGCTAACTCTGAATGCTTTTAAGAATAATCTAATAGGGCTTTACTACGAATGTTTTAGTAACCTTAGCGATTGGTAGTCATATAATACAATAAAATGGTAAATAAATAAGGAGATGTATGTCTTCTTCGTGGAGTTCCATGTTATGCAATGCTTTGGCTAAGGGAGACTCCTACGTTGGATTGAACGTTTCGCATTTCGGTCGGATCCCCAAGTTGTGAGGCTCTACCCGCTGAGAAGATAATACAGACCATGCTATCTCAGATGGGAGGTCGCTCTCACGAGAATTGCTCGAGACCTGCTGAACATACGCTATCGAAGCAGAGACAAGACGAGGCGAAGTCTCTTTCAGAAGATCGGGGTCCTCGTCGGGCTGTAGGGCTACGAAGCTTGTAGCAGTAAAAGAAATGAATAATGAATATAAAAATTTTCCTAAAAAATAAAATAAAAAACATGAAGAGACAAAGAAGAGGAAGAAATTTATGTGTTCTTAGACTCGTCATTAGACGTTACTATGTTATTGGGTGGCATCGGAGTCATGTAGGGACACTGTAAGTTTGTATCATAGATGTAAACAGACATGGTTCCCCCGGGCAAGACTCCAGATGAACTGGTGGACATCTTATGAATCTTTACTGCATCACTGTGATGGAAATCTGGCTGAATAATGGTCTCACAAGCGTTTACCACTTATGTGAATCGTAAAATATGTATGCTTCAGCAAAGTTTGACGAGTACGTCTTTCACAAAGTATCTCGGAAATGGCTGATGTCAATTTAATGAAATTTGGTATGGTGTTCCTAATTCAATATGATCTTGGGCTGTTATCTTGCTTAACTGAGATAAACTAAAGCTTAAAAGATTAATAAAATTTCTCTAACAGCTAAAGTTTTGTTGGGGTTTGGTCAAGGTAGATCCAAAAAAAAAAAANAGTTTTAAACTGAGTATTACTATTACGCCCACTGCAACAAAAAACAAAACATGTATAACCTTCTTAGAGAATTTTTGTTGGGGTTCGGTCAAGGTTGATACAAAAAAATATAATATAAAAAAATGTATATTTTTTTATTATCTGCCAAAAATTCGGCATCCATTGTAAGCCATCTTCAGAGCTATCATAAAAGTAAGAGGGGTCTTGTCTTCTGGATCAAATGTTAATTTTTAATATTGTATTTTTTTTATCAACCTTGATTAAACCCCAACAAAAATTCCCTATTAACTGAGTATAAGTGTTCCCTAACTCTGCTGGAACAGGATTTGACTCAACAAGTGTGTCGAAACGCCGGATAGAATGAAGAAAGAGGAAGTGTCAGAAAATAAAAACAATGTCTTTTAGAACCGCACAACTTGTTTCGCGTACACAGACACTTTCAGAAGTATGGAATGTAACGTATGATTTACGTTAATCAACCTTCTGCTCTGCCAGAACTAGTTGGGTGTCATAGCGTTTGTTAATGTATAGCCCATAGTTGTTTATTGTATTTCAAGCTTCTGATAGCCTCAATTTACTCGAAATTAGTTGAACAATAAAAGTAACTGTTACTATTGTTAATGCAAGTAAATGTTGTTCTTAGTAGCCAATTTTATATTTATGTAAGATTGTTAGTCTTAGCTTGAGGCCTTGAACGGAGCAATTTTAACGCGTTACTGAGGGAATCAGTACCATGGGCTTATAGGCAAAACTAGGTGGATAATGTTACTAATCTATATGTATTTATACATTAGCTTATACACAAACATCTATGCATTCTAATGATATCGTTGAATAAATTTATTTTGTTTTCAGTTTATTTAAATAAAACTATTGCATTTCATTTCCTCTTCCCCAGAGCGCACCACATTCGGTCTAGTCTACATCTATCCCCCCAGTACACATTAACCCGAAATAATCACATGTACTATTTAGTTGAAATTTATCTTTAGAATTCGAAACATCTTTCGGCAGCAGTATGACTAATATGTTGCTACTATTACTGGCAGTGTTTGTCATTAAGGTAGAAATTTTTTTTTCCTCTAAAATAAAATTTTATTTATTACAGTAGTATAATACAATTGCTCGTTAATTCTTATTGAGGGGTTTCATTATTCTGTGAGGTGTAATCTGTGAAAGCACATATGTCAAAGTGAAAAGAATTGGACACTTATAATCATGAAAATTTATCCTTCCAAATGGATCATGTACATACAAAGTTAGGTCATGCAGCTACCAAGTTCAATACCAAACTTTAATTTTATATAAAGGGTTATTATCATTACCAATAAATATAGAACTATCATACCTTCTATTATCCGTCTTCATTGGTTTCTGCTCACCATCTTCTGTTGGCGAGCACTTTCGGACATTGTCCATCTTCCGGCCGAATACATGTGTTCACTGTCACTGTAACAGTTAAACACAGACAGTGTTCATGAACAGACAGTGACAATGAACACATGTATTCGGTCACGAGAATGGACATTGTCCGAAAGCGCTCGCCAACAGAAGATGGTTTGCAGAAACCAATGAAGATGGATAATATAAGGTATGATAGCTTTAATTTTATAATTAATATAACTTGCTCATTTGATACAGTATACATTTATTTGAAAAACCTTCTGTTACACATTTTGAGGGGGGGGGGGGAGAGACTTAAGGTCATATGCGGAGTATATTTTTTTTAAATTGTCAGTCGTATGGTTGTTTTGTTTTTTGATTGGCCGGGAAGTAACATACAAACTTTTCGAATTTTCTTCATTCGAAGACACATGAATTCAGCGGATGTTACGAGCCTTATGGAGAATTCTAACGCAGATTATCAAACGTTGTTAGAGGAAGGATTTCCGGGATATTTGATAGCGGTGGGAGATAAAGCTGCTTTGAGCAGAGGAAGCGGCGGACATCTTGGGGACTGGATGAGACACTTTAGTCATTCATGAGGTTCTTCTCTCCCGGGCGAGATCAACTGACTGCTCCAGACGTCTCTCCTGAATAGCTACGTACCAGTCCGTTCTGAGCTTTAGTGTTTCTGGCGTGTCTCAAGAGGACAACTTGTGTCCCCTGCTATCTTCATTTCCCTCCCATTCTTGTATATTTTCTCAAGTCTTCCTCCTTTTCTACGTATTTTGTTATTATTAATATTTGGAATATATTCACATTTCAGCTCTACTTAGACAGAAATTTTCCATAGGTGAAAAGTTTTTTTTTTTTTTTCCTTTGCTCATAATTGATTAACTTATAGAAAATGTGTTCTGTGTTTGTGTTTTCCTTATATTCTTTCAGTGAGAAGAACATATGTATCGCCCAGGATAATGATTTTGAGGAGTTTATTTTCAAACTTAACGTCAAACTTATATTTTTTTTTATATATTAAACTTTTATTTATTTATTACATTCTGTTAAATTAAAACATTTTGTAATTTGATCAGCAAAATGAATTAGAAAAAAAAATGACATTCAATATCAATCACATGAGGAGAGAAGGTGACTAATGACACCACTCTCAAAGACTTACATTCTAAGTAGGAGTTTATGGTTAAGTTAACAAGTACCTGTTTATTATAAGAATTTAAATTTAGGAGGAAGAGGAATCCTGACATATTTTGCCATTTTGCTCTTTCAAAATTTTTGCTGCTAGCATTGTAACAATAAATACTGATTTCATGAAGAAATAAAGTTAATAATAAATAAAGATCATAAGTTAATAATATTTTTTTTATTCAGATATCTCTCTATCCGTTATGCCTTCCGTCGTAAAATTTAATCCTATAACTTCAATATTTTTAAATTTCTTGAGGTTCTCTGACCTTATAAAAAAAAATACAGAAATTGAACAGCTTTTTTCGAGACCACTTATTCAAAAGTGTGTATTAAGTGCCACTATATTTTATATCGACTTTCTTTTTCCATATGCTAATTGATAAATACATACATTTGATGAAAGTGGAACTTATAAAAACTCAAAAACTATAATTTCTCGAAAATATACGTCATAATATTTTTTTAACCCTTGAAGGAATTTTTATTTAATTTCACACATGTGACTAAGAACATTCCCCATATTAAATTAAATGTAGAAATAAATAGGAGTAAATGACTTCTTTGATCTGAGAGAGCAATGGGTATAATGGGGTGGGGAAGCGCCCAACCTTCGTGGTTACATTTTCAAATTTCTTAAAATATTATTTTTAAATATCTAGCGTTTTTCGTTAAAATTGTATTGACCGAAAATTATATTTAGTTAAATTTTACACTTTCATAAAATATAAACGTTTTCGTAACACAGATTACGATGAAGATATTACTTTTATGAATTTTGGTCTACCTCCTGACCCCCCCCCCCCACGTTCTCGAATTCAGCCTCATGAACGGTTTGTGTACGTATGCCTGAGTACCAACTTTGGTTTGTTTATTTTTTAGCTTTTTACGCTGGAATATCAACCACTGTCAAGGTACCAACGTGAGTAGCTTGGTTTCCTTTCGGAAATTTGCTTTAAAAAATCACATATGATATAAATATATAAACACATAAATTATCACATATCAATATCAAAATGCATGACCTGTTTAAATTAAATGACTTATTTGCTGTATAAGTCGCAGAGTACAATGAGAGTAAATGGCGAGGGTCTCTTTCTTGAAGAATATAGTAAAAACTTGTGTCTTCGTAATCCAAAAATGAAGCGACAGGACACCCAATTCTCCTTGTTACATCCTTAAATATATTTTTATATGCATTTATCATTTCTATGTATATATTTCTTAAAATGTTTTAAACTACGTTACTTTACATCTGTTATGTTCTATAAGTTTTTATTTATTTATTGTTTAATAAACCAACATAAGAATATAATGATTAATTAGTTTGATTTTCTGAAATGGTCCCCTTTCTGTCCGCAATGGTTTGCGGAAACATTGTGATTGTATGTGCTTGCGTGCATATGGTTATTTGTATATATTTTCTCAAAGTTATCACGGACATGAATATCTTGATTTCCCTTGGGAAATGAGGTAAAAATTGTGGATTGAATTAGAAATTCAATGGAACCCACCACACCTAGCCGCTATGCGGTCTTAGCCTACTGCGGTCTTCTCTTTTCTTTTTGTTGCATCACTCCGGATCCTGGGAATATTTCACCGTCTTCCATCGTTTTTCCCTCCCTAGTTATATATAATATATGTAGTATACATAATATTAAATATAAGTGTCGTTTTTCTCCTTCCGACAAAGAGAAATCTTTAAAATTTATTACTGAATTAGTTTCTAACCTTGAACTAATGTTCAGTGTGAAAATAACTCTCCGGTAGTCTAATAGTTAGTATGCATGCCGTATAAAATCCCAGTTTTTATTAAATGAGAGGTCATTTTTTTTTCTTTCTTTAATAAAAAATAAAACTCTTTAAAGATGTTTACGAATGTAACTAGGATGGGTGAGGTGTTCCTCCGATCTACGCTCCCGACCAGGGATATCCGAGAACTGTAGGGTGGAGTTCCCCACAAGTTCTTACCATTAGACCTACGGCTCTCGCCTACTTGTGGCAGAACTGGGACGAGGTCGAGCCCATCTCCCGAAACTACCCTTATAATGCACAAACTTCCCTACTTCCCCATTTTCAGCGCAGGCACGATATATTTCGCCTTCACAGTTTTTGGGGAGTTATCCTCCAATGTTTGCTTTTTGTCTCTTCCCATTTGACCAATAATTAATTACCAGTGATATGTGTAGAAAACATTTGTATTTTTTAACGCTAAGTTTATATAAATTTGTATTTATAAGTCTATAGCTAAGTTAAATAGTTCTAACATATAAATATTTATTATGAAATCCGATTATTTTACGGAATTATGTGACATTCATCTCTCACTTTTGCAATGGCTTTTTAATTTTTTTTTTAAATTTAGGTTTCTTAAATTTGCTAGAGTTAATTTTATTTGCTAAATTAATATAGTCTGCCCTAACAATGTTTTTTCTAAGGATGGAGGGGATTTAATAACTAGAACATAATATCTTATGTTTTAAAAGATATTGCGAATTGAATTTTTTCCGTAGTAAATGTTCATCACTTTGAAGAATTCAATTACTCGAGAAATAAATAGAATTTATTGTCATTTTTTGAGAGCACACAAAAAATCATGTGTAGTTCTTATATTTATCGGCCAAAAACATTTTGATATCTTGTCTTTAATATTTTTTTTTTTTTTTTTTTTTTTTTTTTTTTTTTNTATATATATATATACTAAGCGAATTTCTCAGTGTCATAGTAGATGAACATTCCAATTGAACTTTCCCCTGTTAAATGAATCAATCCCCTACTCTTATAGAATATATCTTTTATCATAAAAAGTCTGTGTTGAGTTTAAAAATTATTCTTATCTAAATATTACACCTTCTCCATCGAAAGAACATTTTGTGCCCCCACTTGACATCCCCCACCCTTATTGGTCCGATTTCAAACTCAGCTTTTGCTTAGATATTTAAAAGGGATATGCCAAACTTATTTAATAAAAATTACTAATTGGAGCTTCTAAGCTGTAAAATTATAATTTCTGATTCCATTAAACCCCCACTAATAATTGTTTAATTTTGCTGAATAACCTTGTAAAGTATTGCTGTATTTCTAAAGAACACTCTATAGGGGTTTACACACACACACACACACACACACACACACACACACACACACACACACACATACACACACACACACACACACACACACGAGCGCGCGCACGCACGCACACACACACACACACACACACACACACACACACGAGCGCGCGCACGCACGCACACACACACACACACACGCACGCACGCACACACCCACACGCACGCACGCACGCACACACACACTCACTCACTCACTCACTCACTCACTCACTCACTCACTCACACACACACACACACACACTCACTCACTCACATAAAAAAAAAAGGTCCACTTAATTCTCAGAGTTACATTCTAAATTTTTTTCCCTCAAAATTACTTTTAGCTAAAATATTTAATAACTATTTTTTTATTAATCAGTATAGAAAATAAACTAATATAAAGTATTATAATATGAATAAGTGTGTGTGTGTGTATATATATATATTTGCAAGCCCTCGGAAAATTGGAAAACACCAGAATACCTAAGTGGGTGTTAGATTTAACTTAGGTTCTTTAACTTAACAAAGATTTTTTTTTATTGTTAAAAAGGAATATTTCAGCAGTTATAAAGCGTATTAAAACAATTCGGAGAGGGGGTTTAAATGGAACTTCAATTTTAATTTTAGTGCGTAGAAGCCGTTATTATTTGCTTTTCTTAATGGAATCCGGCATATCGCTGTTAAAAGTAAAATAAAAGGCTGGTATCGTTATTAAGCGACATCAGACGAACAGGTTAGGGAATTACGTTGCACATAAACGAAGAATGAGAAATGTTTTTTTCGCAGCAGTGGGCATTTTCAGTTTAGAGAAAATAAATTCAACACTAATTTATTTATTTAATTTAAAAGATATAATATAATTTCATTACTCCAGGGAATTAGATGACGTGGATATTACAAATATAAAAATTCATTAACTACGATATTGAGGAATTCGCTTAGTTTTCCCAGTTACTGCGTGGTGTGGCATGTTTTTGTAGTATAACAGCGTCGATTTACAATTCCTAAATTGTCAAATGCTTTTTAGGTTTCCAGAACGTTTTCCTGAACCATCTCTTTGCCCAAGATAACTTGTCGCTTGGAATATGTCTGTTTTAGACTTTGTGTGTCTGTTTTGGACTTTGTCACCCAGGTTCGATGCGGCATATGAGTACTAACTGCAAATAAAGTCAGAAAACACTGGAATTGGAAGAGGAATTCAGAAAAATACTTCGGTCACGGGGAAGAGTTTACTTGTCGGCTTACTATGTGAATGGCGTTCGCTCTCTATACGTCCCGTGCAAAGTGCCGGGGAGTTTGAGGCGAGCGACTCCCTAACTCACTTTGACGTACTCACACTCTGCACTCCGGCAGACACCATTAAATTTCGANCCTTTTCTTCCAAACGCCAGTGCACAACGTTGGGGGGGGGGGGGGGGGGGGGGGGGGGTTTTGGAAGTTGTTGGGGTCTTGCCTTACCTCAGCAGATGTTCACATGGGAAGACTTCGAGGCTCTCTCGTCCCAACAATCTCCTACATTCTTCATTAGCACGTATTCTTACCGTTCAAGTAATTGATATTTATTTAGCTACCGAGTTTTCAATAATCACTTGTTACGAATGAAACGTCTCTCGGTCCTTGTCGACCTCTTTGTTTTCTCTTCCTCTATTTAACTTCAAAAATAGAGGGGGGGGGGGAGTAAAGTTACCCTTATATCCACATGTAAAATATTATTCTTCCCCTGATGACCTGATGATGACGTCTGTTGATGTGAAGATATAATTAAGGTCTATCACTATTTACCTTTTTTGTAACTTAAAAAATTATGGTTTATTCTCAAGGGACATATACTTCATTTTCCTTCATTACTCATTAGTTGGTTACTCCCCGAATTTCATGTAATTCAGCATTTCTTCTTGTCCCGTTTCGGTTCCCGGTCGGGGTTCGGATATCGCCATAGTCATTTAAACTTTGTGCACATCAAGATAATTCTTTTGGTCTCCAAGCAAGTGATTCGTTCGCTTATATTATTTAAATTTAGCTGAGAGGGCATATTACACGTTTCGCTTGCCTTTTATCTTGCGCTGTAATAGTAATCCTAGCGAGGAATGGTTGAATATCTATCGTTAAGGGGGGGGCCCATATGATACTTTCTTTCCTTTTTCTATATTCTTCTCAATTATTAATTTCTCTTCAGGTCTAAACAAAACATTTACATTAGTTAATTAATCCCACAGGATATTTACAACATTCAGCTGCATCACCACATTTCAAATGTCTGATATCAGCTTGTTTCAAGGTCCACGACTCATTGACACACAACATGTTAGAGAATATGTATCACTAAAATGCGTGTTGCTGATGCAGCTCATCGAAATTATTGTTCAATGCGATCTCATAGAACTCATCACTTGTTCAGTGATACACTAAGACCTGGTTGTTGACAATATCCGACCAGTCATTTAAGTCCTCAAATAATAGCTCACTTCCGTCAGCGTATGGTCTATTGTCGATAATCCGCCTATGTATAGTGGTTCCTTCTCCAGGCACACAAAAATAGTTTCACGTAAGATTATAAATAGTCGGGGGATTTGATTGAGAAATACCTGTTCGAGTATACTGCCATCTCCGTATCTCCTTCTCGGAGCTGTCAACGCCATGTTGTGGACATGGAACCCCGGACATTCTCTCCTGTGAGTGGTGGGGAATTGTCACTATCGATCCTATGCCGACACACTGACCTCCGGCAACAGGTGTTCGAGACCAGCCTCCGCATCGATACAGCTGTTCCCTTGACTGATCCAATCCTCTCCGTGAGTCGCCATCTCTTAGTAAACTCTTCTCTGGCCCGTCCTGGAATCCAATCATTTTTCCCCGCGAAAAGTGTGCAATAAACTTCCAAAATGGCTCTTATATAGAATTTCCCTAACAAAATGCCATTAAACGATAGTATTTATTAATTTTCTTGATTTTATTCCTTTGGATTGTTATTCAGAACGAACGAGGTAAGGATGGGTTAACATTTTAGAAGATTTCCCATAGGGCGAGACTTTACTTTCTTCCGCTATCTGGGACAGCCAAAATGAGAAGATTATTATAATCGGCTTTAAATTCCTTCTTTAAAAGTATCACTTCATTATTCTTCAAAAAGTACGGTTTTCTGTCAACGTACGAATATATGTAGGTGTTATGGTATCCTTTCTAAAGTCCTTTTATAAAAATACTGATTTTAACTTAGCGCCATTGTTTCACGGATATTAATCATGAGTTGCTGAAATACTAGGCCTATATGTTAAGTGCAGAAAGTGGAAGTCAAGCATGGGCTCTGAACGTCTGGCGTAGTACTAGTACTACGTAGTAATCCTTTTTCTTGTTGCAGTTCTCGGCGTGGGTGGACGCCGTCATATTCGTCTTCTCCCTGGAGAACGAGGCGAGCTTCAACGCCGTCTACAGCTACTACACTCAGATGGCGCAGTACAGGAACAGCGCGGAACTACCTCTCATCCTGGTCGGCACGCAAGGTGAGCGCCTTACCGGCGAATTTCTAACATTATTGCAGCATTTCTCTGGCGACACATTCCGCCAACTAAGATTCAAGCGTTCTCACCATTTTTTATTAATTATATTTCGTCTATATATATATA
>KZ806958.1:613941-637212 GCA_000696205.2 Oncopeltus fasciatus | reverse complement strand
ACTACCAATGAATATAGAACTATCATACCTTCTATTATCCGTCTTCATTGGTTTCTGCAAACCATCTTCTTTTGGCGAGCGCTTTCGGACATTGTCCATCCTCGTGGCCGGATACATACACGGCCACGAGGATGTCTATTATCCATAGATTATTGTTAGTTTTTAAGATAATAACTAATTATTTAAAAAAAAAAACTAACACTAACTGATATAATTATAATTTTTTGCAACTTGGAAAATCATTACACATTCAAAAATAACTGTAAATACAGCAAGTATAAAAAACTTTTTTTTTTTTTTTAAATATACAAATAAAGAAATATACCCACAGAACACAATCTGAGTCTTTCAGTGCGCTATAACCTCAGGTTTCAAAGATGGCAAGTTTACAGTTTTTTTTTTTATTATAAAATAAAAAATTATATCGGAAGCACATTCTAGTATAATCGGACAATAAAAAAGTCCTTTATATAGGCTAGAATGACCACAGTAGTTTCCCATTATTGACTTCACCCTTGGCAGGTGCTTCCATGAAATTGTTTAACATAAGTAAGGAATTTAAAGTTTAATAACTATAACTACGTGAGATTTTGTAGGGAAATTAATAAAAATTGAGATATAATAAATAAATAAATAAAAGTTTGTATGCTTATTTTACTAACAAGGTAAGTAAAAGTCCGGACCAGAATTAATTTGAATTTTGAATAACTACAAGCAACACTTATCTTAAAAGTAGCGTTTGGAACTCTATGGTTATTACAGATTCCAATAAGATATTTTATGAATCCCCATATTAATGATAGAAATCCAGACCTGAATTATGTTAAAATCTCTACCAGGATGTGGAGATCTAAGATAAATAATATACAAACTACATACTACGTAATTTTAAAATATATATATATATATATATATATAGCAATATGTCATTACCTATCACAATGATTTTTTTGATATAATATTCTGCTTGTTTTTTCCATAATCACACTAAATCACTGGATGATAAAGGTAATATTTTGTAATTTCTGAGCTTACTTTGTAAAAAAAAATTTAAATGTGTTTTAGAAAGAATAGGCGAAGATCGAATCTTTTCACACCTTCCAAAAAGAGTGAGGAGAAGCGAGGAGGGGAGGTGGGAAGTGGTCGAGCCATTCCAGTAAAGCAAGGTGTCCTCTACAAGCGGAGTAGTAAAGCACTCAACAAGGAATGGAAAAAGAAGTACGTCACTCTCTGTGATGATGGGAGGCTTACCTACCACCCCAGCCTACATGTGGGTATCAGTCCATGTTTTCTAGATAAGATGTAAATTTCCATCACTATTCAATTTGGTGTGTTATAAGATGGCTATTCTAGTTCTTTGCTTTATAACTACTGAGATATTTAAGTGTGATTTTGTCTGTGGTTTATTAACCTTTAACTGGTTGTTATTTAAAATCTTATAATTTAGTTAAACATTATTGAATCAACATATTTGAAATTTTTTCATTTATTTATAGTCCATTCAATAGAGATCTTCTCTGGATTGTCAAACATTTTCTTATGATTTTAAAAATAATTATTTGGAAAAAATTTTATATTTATTTAAAATAAAACACAAAGTTTAGTAAATAAAAATGATTTTTCTCATTCAGTTAGTGTTCATTTATGCATATTATTCATCTTGTCAAAAAGTTCTTATGCATAAATTTTGTTCGCATTGATGAAAATTAGTGGTTTTACTACAGAAATTTACCATATGAAATAATGCTTTCTTATTCAGATCTTGTTTTTGTCTGGACAAAGAAATTTACTTCACAGATTTTTTTTTTTTTTTTTAAGTTTATTTAGAAACAAAGAAGAGTAAAGTTATTTTTAAATTCAACAAATTTCTAATGTTACTTTAATTTTGTTAATTAAACTATAAAAACAAATTAAGTTACAATGGGTGAACTAAGTTCAATGATGTGGTATATGCAAAGGTGTAAAAAAGGTATGTAAAATTTCCATTTTTGTTCAAGGATTACATGGAAGAAGTCCATGGAAAGGAGATCTCATTGCAATATGTAACAGTAAAAGTACCTGGGCAGAAACCACGTGGTTCTCGGACGATTAGCCAAGCTAATGGAGGTCATGAGTCTCTTTCAATCATCACCAGTAAGTGTTAGTGACACCCTCTTAGTTTTTTTTTGGTTTTTTTTTTCGTGCTTTTAGCAAGTTCTTTTTAATCTCATCAAGGATTATTTTTTTCCTGTTATCATAACAAATGATTATTTTCATTTGAAACAAATTTAAGAAATCTATGTGATGTTTTATTTTCCTTTTGCATTAATAAGATATCCAGCTTAATTAAGTTTTATGTTAATTAATTTTGTTTAGATTTAACTACAGTCTCCAGAGTGGACAGACTATGTATATTTTTCACGGCTAATCAGATGATTTGTTCAGAATTATGTCAAGCATAAAATTTGTAAGTTTACTCCTCTAGCATCAATGCCTACGATCCGTAAATTTGCTAGCATGAAGTATCTATTCAAAATTTGGTTTCAAAATTCAAAATTTCACAAGTATTAAGTGATGTTACACCTACACATTTATTAATAATATGTGTGTGTGTGTATATAAATACATATGTATATATACTATATAAATTTATACATTATTAATAATAAGTAATAATAGTTACTTTAATAAATGCAATTTTCTACCATTAATATTTTATAACATTTTTACTTTTCTTATTTATGCATATTTAAAGCAAATTTTAAGAATTTAGCTTTGAGGGTTGTTTGGTTTCCTTATTTTTAAAGTATAAAAACCAAATTTTGTATTTAGGCTCTCTATTCAAATATTTCAATTAATTTTAGTCACACTTACTGCTAGGCAAAATCTCCAACGGCATCTGATGGACATACAGCATTGGCGCCAGCACTGGCGTATTAAAGTCAACAAAGGCAAATGCTGTCATGTCATGTTCACACTGAGGAAGAAACAACCTGGCAGTCTTTACTTTAATGACCCTATCTCAACTTCCGATTGCGTCAGGTATCTAGGCTTTCATCTTGACTCCCGTCTAACATGGAACACATATACAAAAATCAAATCAACAAAGACAGGAACTAAATAGGAGACTTGGACAACTCTACAAGCTACTAAGCCGCAAGTCAACCTTAACACTTACCATTTATAAGACGTTACTGAGACCTATCTGGATGTATGGAGTCGAACTGTGGGGAACTGCTAAACCATCCAACATCCAAAGAATGCAGTCATTTCAATCCAAAATCCTAAGAATCATAGTTAATGCACCCTATTACATCTCAAACTCCTTACTCCACAATGACCTTAAAATCCCTTTAGTTAAGGACATCATTACAACCCATTTTAATAAATTCCACTCTGTTAGTTTACCGTGTGAGAATGGTCGGGGTTTCGGCCAGGAAGAAAAAAAAAAATATACACCACAATTTGGAGTAATATTTTTATTTTTGCCAACGTTTCGGCTTAGCTAGTAAGCCATCATCAGGGCTAAAAAGACAATACACACACATAACAATAATGCATAAAAATTGAAATATCTGTACAAAAAGAAAAAGGATATGTAAGAATATTAACTAGTTAGGAATAAAACATATTACAAAATGATATGTACCAATGGTGTTGGGTGGAGAAATCTCCCCAGGGCGGTGTCTGTTCACATTGTAAACTGCAGAAACAACTGAAAAGTGAAACCACAGTCACAGGGAGGAGTGGGGTAAGTCGGTAAAATTCAAAGAACAAGAATTTTATGGGCCGGGTGAAAGGAATTAACCAGGTAATCCCTTCAAAGGGAAAAAGAAAGAGGCCGACAATGGGGGAGTTACAGAGTAGTTTTTCGTTGTATTATACGAAAAATATTGCAATACGCTGACGAAATGTTGTCTTTGTCCTGCCTATCGTTGATAGAGGTAGGATTAAGATTAATGTACACACATTCCGAAATCAGCCTTTTTTTGAGGAATGGCTCAGAGGCCAGAATGGTAGCTTCATTGAAAGCCGGTGGGTGATTGGTGCTAATAGCATGTTGGGAGAGGGCCGACGAGTTCATATCACGAATCTTGATGCTGTATTCGTGTTGTTTTAGTCTTTTGTTGAGATAATTCTTTGTTTGACCAATATATGAAGCCGAACAATTGTTATCAGAACAGGGAATTTGGTAAACCACGTTAGACTGCTGGGAAATCGGTATGGGATCTTTAAGGGGGGTATAAAAATGTCTTAATTTGTTGTTTGTCTGGAGGCCTAAATGTAGGTTCTGCAGGTTGGACTTGAGGTATTTCTTGATTTTTTCAGTAAGGAGGGGAATGTAGGGTAGAGAGCGATACAGGGGTGTAGGGGTGGGCGGGGGAAGAGTAGAGGGAGGGACACGATCTGGAGAAGAAAATTTGGATATTAGGTTTGTGATNTGGTGTGTTTTTTTTTTTCTTCCTGGCCGAAACCCCGACCATTCTCACACGATATTCGAGACGGCCAACTAATCATCAACCATGTCTGTTAGTTTACATGCATCCCAATCCTTTATTCCAAACTCTATCCAGTATTACCCATCCTGATAATCCACCACGTCGCCTGAATAGGGAATGGCCCCGTGACCTTCTTATTGCCAACACTTAATAAAAAAAACAAAACAAAAAAAAAAACAACCTGTGTATTGTAAATAGAGATTTAGGAGTTCTGCCATTGGGCAGCTTCTCCATCAAGTGAAGTACACGCTAAGTTCTTTCTTAGTTTTCTGTTTTTTTATTTGTGTTTTTTTTATATATATTTTTTTTTATTATTATTTATTTAATTATCTNNNAAAAAAAAAAAAAAAAAAAAAAAAAAAAAAAAAAAAAAAAAAAAAAAAAAAAAAAAAAAAAAATCAGTCAAGACAGTGTGGATACGAGGGGCTTAAAGAGAAACCAAATTGAAAAATCATCATTATGGTGTTATGACAAAAATGTATTGAACATAGTAATTACAAAGAATATAAATTTTCTATTAAGTAGTAGAAAATTTAAATTCTTGTGTTTACCAGTATAACATTTTTAAATGCCTACTCTTTCCTAATCATGATATTCCTCATCCATAAATATATTTCCAGTCTGGAAGTAGCCTTGGTGATCATTTTAATCATTGCCTTCTCCAGCTCGGACCAAGTTAGTAATTTTATCTTGCCTATACCCATCTTTAATGAACTATGGGAAATCATAGTTTAAACTGCTCTTTTTCACCCTAGTTGGTACAACACACACCGTTTACATTTCTTCAGTGTTAGATTTAATTGGCAGAAGTAAGTGGCTCCTATTTGTTACTCTTCTTGTTTGTTGTGTCCTTAAAAAGTTTTCAAAACACTAAAATTTCTTTTCAGAAAACCAAATTGAATTATCTTCATTATTGTTAGTGTTGTTAAATTTATTAATATAAATTTATAGGCATATTTTATATTAATGAAACATGAATATTGATACATATTTTGTAATAATTTATTTAAAACAACTTTAGAATTGTAAATAATTCATAAAAGAAGGTAAGGTATTAGATGGAAGATTTTTTTTTTTTTTTTTTAATGATCAAAAAAAATATATTAATTTTAGAAGATTCATATTAATCTTAATACAATTCAGACAAAATCATTTCAATTTTTTCGTAATAAATAACTTCTTTGATTGATTAGATTGAAAGAACTTGCTTTTAGCATATATTTTCAGATATTTATTTTTATTTCAGTCTTTCATTTATATTAATTTTGTAGATTTTCATCATAAAGAAAAGAGGTCTTCTGAGAAGGTACAACTGACAAGTTATGAAATGCTGAAGGAGCCTGGTCGACTCCCTATGTATGCTTTTATCCTTATTATTCTTCTTTAAAATTTATAGTTTTTGAGTTTTTTAACATCTAAGTATTCTAATTACTTTAAAATTCAGTGTTTTAATCTTGTGGACATTAGTTGCCTGTTTATAACAATTTGAAGGAAGAGTACGGGATTCAGCCATTAGCTTTAAATAATAACATATTTGTAAAATAAAAAGTTTTTTCATTAGATGATTTTAGTTGGGGTTGGGTCAAGGTAGATTAAAAAAAAATACAAATTTAAAAAAAAAGTATTTTTTTAAAGGATTATCTGCCAATGTTTCGGCTTACATTGTAAGCCATCTTCAGGGCTGTAGAAATACAATGTCATGAGAATACAATAATAATTGAGAATAATAATAATAATTCGTATCAAAAGTATGAATGTAGAAAGCTATGTAAGAGAATTTAAAAACACAGCAGACAATAAAAAACATGCAGACAACAACTTATTGCAAAATAATTGAATAACATTAAAACAGTAATTTGCCACACCTACCTATCATTAAGACGAGAGAGGATGTCCTGTCTCTTAAGTTCACATTTCCATGACTGAGGGGAAATATAATTTTTCAGATACACACTGTGGTAGGTAGAAGGGTGGGGGGGAAGGTAAGAGGGGCAAGGTACAAAGTGAAAGTGCCTGTTTCAAAAGAGGACAATAAAAAGGACAAAGGAAAAAAGGAAGGGTATTATTGGGAATAGGTAACTTTTGAACTGGGAAAAATGTTTGACAGGTTTATTGAGAAGGAGGTTTTTTAGAATGTTGAAAATTTTTGAATAAGTTGAGGAAATTTGTTCTTTGTCCATTCTGTTGTTAATTGGATAGTGTTGTAGGTTTATGTAAACAGTTTGAGACAACAGCTCAATGGAAAGAATGGTTATGCTCTCGAAGTCAAATATGTGTTCTTCATGAAAAACAAGTTTAGTGAGGGCAGTTTTTATTAGTTTATTCTTTATGTCATTCATTTTATTAGTTTACTAGGTTTTTGTAATGGTTATTGATTCTACGGGAAATAAGGTTTTTTGTTTGTCCAATGTAAGAACCATGGCAATTAGGTGTGGAACAGGGAATTTTGTAGACGACATTAGTTCTGTTAGTAAGGGGAATGGGGTCTTTGAGGATGGTGTAAATAGATTTTAATTTGTTGTTGGTGAAAAAGAAAGCTTAAGGTTAGGGAAAGTTTTTCTGAGAGATTTCTTAATATTTTCAGAAAGTTTTGGAATATAAGGAAGAGAACGGAAAACAAGGTCGTTGTTTTGGGGGAGGGGGATAGTTGGAGAAGTGGAAATAAAAAATTATTTTAAAAGTTTTTTAATGGTATGAGTAGGAAAACCATTGGACAGGAGGTTGTCAGTAACACGATTAATATTTTTGTTGTGGAATATCTTGTCAGAGAGTGTGAGTGATCTGTAGATGAGATTTTTAGAGGGTCTTTTTGCTGTGGGTGGGTGTGTATGTGGTTTTGTCTGAAAGTAAATTAAGCATTTTGTTATTATACTCATTTCTTTAACACAAATCAAAATTATTATTATCACAGAACAGCATTGCAATATAATATATTTTCTTGAAGTGAGAGTAGAGTATTTACTAAGTAAGTAGAAGTTCTATAGCAGTGAGTAGTCTTAGGTTGTGTGAATTAAAGATAGTCAATGAAGGAGGGTAAAGATATAAGAAATATCTAAAAAATTAAGCTGAAATACGGTTGTTTAAGGTAAGGCATATTGGTTATATATATTGTGACAGCATAATGGTTCATTAAAAACTTTTTTTAATACTGTCCTAGTCAAAAAAAAAAAAAAAAAAAAAAACTAACAGAAAATACTTAATTAAAAGTGTTAGTTTGCAGTTATTAATAGTTCCCATTTTCTCAAAATTATATTAAAACACTATTAGAAAAAAACAAATTCCTTTACTTATGCTACTTCATTAAGTAAATTTAGTCTAATGTGTACTATACTTTAAATTTTTTTTTCAGGGACGAATCGTTGATTATTCCAACAAATCCTCTTCTCACAAACGGAACTGACAAAGTTGAGACGCCTAATGTTAAGAAGAGACATCGTAGAATAAAGAGTAGCAGCGTCAAAAATCATGACTATGATGGTAAGTCCTGTCAATGTTCCTTTATATATAGATTCTTAATACATACATACTAATGTAACCTGAATGTATAAGATTCTCAACAGACCAAGATGTTCCATTATATTTTGTTGACTGTAAGTCTCTTGGAATGTTAATTAAAGCTTTAAAAAAAATTACCTTGGATGAATGAAAATATTAATCGAAGCATGTATACTTTATTGCTCGTATGATCAAAACTGTTATCTATAAATAAAACTATGGACTCAGCTCAATATTATGAGAAAAAGAAAAGCCATTGGAGCCTGTAAAAGCGTCGTTATATAATTTTGAACTTAATTGTTGCACTTAATATAATTTTTAATATATATTTTTTAAAGTTTTAAATTAAAGCTAATATATTTTATTAAGTAAAATTAAATCTATGTAAAAATTATTTTTAATAAACTTTAATATATACATGCTTAAAAAGATTTGGTAAATTATTTATTTTTTAGACCTTCTAGGTCTTCTACATTTTTTATTTGTTAGACTATTAAGGTCCCCAAAATAATTGATTTGCTTTTCTTAGACATTGTTAGTAAATAAGATATTTGTTATACTATGTAATTTAATAATTTATGCACTAAATTTAAAATCTGATATTTTTTATTCATCATTGTTTTAGTTTGTCTCATGTTAAATTTTTACAGATACAGACGGTTATGAGTTCCTAATTGTGTCATTAGACAATAAACAGTGGCACTTTGAAGCTAGTAGTTGTGAGGAGAGAGACGAATGGGTTACAGCTATAGAGAACCAAATTCTTCAGACTCTGCAGGTTGGTTCTCCATCCCCCATTTTTATTACTTATTCTATTCCACATTTCAGATTCATTCATCTTTTTGATTATTGCTGAATAAATAACCAGAAATGTTTTATTTTTCTAAATTTTTGCAATATACTATAGCTATTTAAGTACTATGTGGCCAGAAAGTATCTGAATAACGTGATCTGGTTCATGAGAAAGAATCTCTGAATATCAGATCGGGTTCATGGATCTTGGAAAGCCGAAGCTTCCCAAAAAGTGGATAGTGTACTTGAACTCTTTAAATTCCTCAGTGTATTTTTTTCTCCTTTTGACAAAGGATCGAAGTTTAGTAGATAGAGAAGTATACATTTTCAGAAAATTTGTTCATGCTTGTTTTTAAAACCCCTATTATGGGGTGGGTGGGTTTAACGTGAGATTTAGTCATTTATAACATTTTTTGTGAAATTCTTTAGATTCCATCAGCCACAATTATTCAAAAATTTACAATATCTGTCAGAAATACAAAAAAAATGTGATATGAAATTTTTTATCACTCCTTTTTTTTTAATTTATAACTTAAGCATTTTGAGTGTTAATTGGATTCAGAGTGGTTATGTATTTAAAAAAAAATCTGTATTAAATTCTAAAAGGAGAGTTTTTTTGACTGTATATTGGGGTTTGGTCACGTTGGTCCAAAAAAAATACAAATTTAAAAAATGTATTTTTTTAATAAAAGATTATCTGCCCACGTTTCGGCTTACATTGTAAGCCATCTTCAGGGCTGTAGAAATACAATGTCATGAGAATACAATAATAATTGACAATAATATAATAGAGAATTACAATAATGAAATGTGATATCAAAAGTATGAATGTAGAAAGCTATGTAAGAGAATTTAAAAAGATTTAAAAAAACAATTTGAAAAATATGCAGACAACAACTTATTGAAAAATAATTGAATAACATTAAAACAGTAATTTGCCATGCCTATGTATTAAAAAAATACATTTTTTAAATTTGTTTTTTTGGATCTACCTTGACCGAACCCCCAACTAAAATCATCTAATTATATTAAATTCTGTTTAAAGTAAAAACATTTTGTGATTTGTTGACAATAAATCAATTATATATACATACATATATATATTAAGTGCATTTAAAAAAAAAAAATAAGAACACTTATACCTTATGCAAGAAAGGGACTTTAGACTCTACTCCCAGAAAATTTAGACATTAAGGTCCAGGAGGTCATGTGGCCATCTTTGTTTTAGTCAACTGTGAGTGTTGTAAGGATTGTAGTCTAACTGCAAGGATTGAGAATAAAGATCAGGGTGGAATGGGAGTTTACAGTGGAATAGAATAAAGCAGGTGAGTGTGAGGGCTTAGATGTATAGGATATTAAGATTTTGATGAAGGTTAGAGTTTAAGGCATTATATGGAACATTGCCTATTATTTTCAGCATTTTGGATTGAAATTATTGTGTGTTGGATATTGGAAGGTTTGGTGGCACCCCAGAGTTCGGCACCATATGTTCAGATCGGGTTCATTTGAAGATTGATGAGGAAGTCATTTTAGAGACAAGTTGCTAAAACGTTTATGAGAGGAGAAAGAAGGGCACGGAATTCAGAGAAGAAGGTCTGGAGCATGATTTGGTAGAGGTTATTGGATACTGATGTTGGAGGGGTGTGAGAGATGGCAGGTCGCTCCCTCCTGGAAGGAGATTCTTCCTGCCACTGAGGAAGAGATCTTCTGGCTACAGATGCTCCTGAGCTGAATAGGTCACCCGTAAATAAGAAAATTCTGGTTTAACTTCTCTGTTGGTAGATGTTCTTGGGGATCTTCAAACTAGTAGCATTACATCTAATTTTTGGGTTGGCTGAGTTGCTGCTTTAAATTTGTATACACTTGGCAGCTATTATAATTGGTAGGGTGGCTTTTTTGCCATAATGCACAGACTGCTGATGTACTTCGTGTCTTCTGGCGGTCCAATGTGAGATATGTCTCCCCATACTTGACACATTAAGCCTCATATTACATTACTCACATATATATTATAATAATTGTATTACAGTAACTTTTTGTAAGTGTAATACAGTAGCCATATTGCTGCCATTCGCATCATTCAAATATCACAATGTCCCTGTGAAAGTGGGGTTTTCCCACTCATATTTTATATTGTAAGAGGAAGATTATGTTATGTTGTTATCTTCTACTTTGTTTGTAGACTTGAGATCCACATAGAACATAGGCAAAGGAGTCTTTACTGAAGCATCTGTAACAGACCTGTTTACAACGACATTTATAGTGTTTCTCACTTGAAAGCTGAGATCAGTTAGCTCCTCTTTCATGTCATCAATGAAAGTGAAGTGATGTAGATGGCGAATGACAACTCTGACAGTATGCTCCTCCATAAGTATATATGTGTGGTTTTGTGCAAACTAAAGAGACAAATTTGTCAGGAATGTGGTCTTGGGAGTTGAAGAATTAAGAACTTATTTGTAACCAAAAAAGTTTTTTTTAAATTTTTGCCAACGTTTTGACCTTCATCAGGGCTGAATATGAAAAAAACTAATTCATGACTGATCTGTTTTCATATTGGAAAATTCCAAAGAGATCAGGAAGAGGGTTTAGGAGGGGAGTCTGAATAAGAATTGGTATATTTCAAAGGGATAAGCTTGCTTTTGAGGGATCAGGTGGCCTAAGGTTCGTGAAAGTATTAATTATGGAAAAAATGAAGGGTCCAGTGTGGAATACTGAAATGCTATGAGGTGGTCTTATGGTAATTTTTGTTTAAAAATAATAATATAGGGGGAGAAAATATAGTCTTCGTTTTGTCATTGATAGAGTTTCGTTCTTAATGGATGTGAATAGACTCTGCTAAAAGTCGTTTCTCAAGGTTGGGTTCAGTCACCAGAAGTGTGAATTTGTCAAAGTCGAATGTATGTTTGTCAGTAGTACATTGTTTTGAAAGAGGAGTAGTATTTTTTAATTTTTTAATGTCATGTTGATAGTTGATATTTCTTCTTTTGATAGGGTTCTTTGTTTGTCCCATACTTGTACATGCTGTGGTTTTCAGTTTTATCCAAGACAGTTTTGAGTGGCGCTGATAAATGATGTTATATCTTTCAGTATGGGGAATGGGTTCTTTTTGTTCAGTTTGTAAACTAAGCTTTTTTTATTTCATATTTAGCCCTGATAAAGGCCTGAAATGTAGACCAAAACATTGGCAAAAATAAAAAAACTTTTTTGGTTATAAATAAGTTTTTAATTCTTAAGCTCCCAACATTTAATTCCTGACAATCCTTTCCTCGTTTTTTTGACTGTATATTGGGGTTTGGTCACGTTGGTCCAAAAAAAATACAAATTTAAAAAATGTATTTTTTTAATAAAAGATTATCTGCCCACGTTTCGGCTTACATTGTAAGCCATCTTCAGGGCTNTTACATATATTTATATATATATATATATATATGCATACATAATTTTTTAAAAATTTGAAATCCCTAAGATCTTTTGTATCTATTGTATAGAAAAATATTACTTACTTTCCACTATTTTCTATCAAACTGCTCATCATCCAATGTACATATTATAGTTGAAAACAATATGGTGTTCTGCAAATGATTCACACTACATAATAATGTTAGAGGAGTTTTCTTTATCACATGGAACTTTTAGAAGCTCTATTTTCCAATTTATGCCAATATTATGAAAAATGTTAAGCCATAACTAACTTGTCAATTAAAATTATTTATTTTATTTATTTATATTTATAGAGTGTAGAAAGCAGTAAAGGCAAGCTACGATTGAACTCTTCAGTGGAAGCAGCCTCCATCCAGTCGATCCGGAGCAGGGTCCCGGGCAATGGTCTTTGTGCTGACTGTGATGCGCCCAGTAAGTAACTGAAAGCTTGCTAACTTTACTACTCTTTGCTGAATGCTTCTCTATTAGTTTATTATTTTTAAAAAAGTTTCCATATAATTAATATAACTTATCATTAATATTTTTTTGTTTTAAAAAGCTCTATCTTAAAGCTTCATTTTAAGTTTTTAAATTTCCAGTCTTAGATTTTTGTCTATCAAGATCTGGCTTAGTTACAAGGTTCTTGGACTCTATTATAAATATAATTTTGAAAGTGTAATTTACAAATTTCATGAATTCTGAACTGTACTGCTAACAACTTGAAAGATTGTACACAAAGTTATCTGAGCATTATCCTGCTTTGATTAACCAAAAATATGTTTTATTCTAACAAGATAAAGCTGATCCTCACACTTCGTGCAGAGCCAAAAAAAATTTTAGAGAACTTCATGGGTTTGCACTCCTGCCTCATTCACCTGATAGTCAAGATCTAGAACCATCGGATTACTACTTATTGCAATCCATGTCCCATTTTCTTCAAGTGAAAAAGTTTAATAATTTTGAAGTTGAAATTGAGGTCCAAGAGTTCTCTGACTGCCATGTCAAGGAATGATATAGCGTGGGATCGAGTAATTGGCTAGCAGATGGCTAATAACAGTAGATAGCAATGGACTATACTTTGAGTATTAATTGTGTTTTACATCTAAGATATAATAAAACAAATGGAGAGTTTGTTGACCGTAGAGATTATTAGTAGATGTCTTTTGTTGGGGTTCGGTAAAATTAAATCCAAAAAATGCAATTTAAATAATTTGTACTTTAAAAATTATCTGCCAACATTTTGGCTTATATTCTAAGCCATCTTCAGGGCTATCATGAAGGTGAGAAGGGACTTCGTGTCACCAGAATTCTATATTCGTGACTGGATATGGAATCCTGGTCACACGACGTCCCCTCCCGCCTTCATGATAGCCCTGAATCGTCAGACTACAATATAAGTCATTGGCAAATAATTTGAAAAATACACATTTCTTAAATTGTATTTTTTGTATCTACCTGGACCTTACCCCAACAAAAAACATCTGCTAATAATAATACAAATATTTGGTTGAAAAATGGTCTTCTATTTTTTTTTTTGTAACCCCATTTTAACAAGTACATTTTATAATTCCTCTGCAGCTCTTATACAGTTACTATAATAGCTTTGGGTGTTTTTACTTTCTTCCCAATATCTTTTAAATCTGGAAAGTTAATACTGAAACATTCCTTCTGAAAATGTTTTAATGCATGAAACTCAGTTCATTTATTGGAGTTCATATATCAGATATCAATAATCACAGTTGACAACCGTAGCTTTCAAAAGTCCATAATATAAATTAATTAAAATTTTAGTTTACTTAAGCTTCTCATGGGCTTAAAAATATTACAATGTTCACAAATAATTGGTTTGCTGTAAATAAAATCCATGTCCACCAAAATGTTATATTATTAAGAAATAAAATTTTAAAAACAATTCTTAGAAACTGCATAAGAACTTATTAATGTTTATGGCTTACAGATTTTATACCAAAATGAGAAATTATATTAACTAGTGCCACAAAAATATTATTTGGTATAAATATTAATTTTATAGTAGTATTTAATCCCACATAAATTTAAATCAATTAATGCGAAGGTATAAGATAAAAAATCTAACTATTTATTAGCCAGGGCTTGAACCTGGATCTCCTGCTAACCGGACAAGCTCGTTATCCACTTACGCTACCAGGAGAGCCAGATAAGTTATTAAATTCCCAGCGCTGGTGTCGAGTCTAACCTCCGAGAAAGACGAATACATCGTCTTATGCTCGAAGGAGCTGACATCGTTTAGCTATTTATCGACTCTTGTTATTTACTTTTTATTTTCATTTATAAATATTAATTTTATTGTGGTATTTAATCCAACATAAATATAAGTCAATTAGTGTGAGGGAATAGAATAAAAAATCTAACTGTTCCAGCCAGGGCTCGAACCTGGATCTCCTGCTAACCGGGCAAGCGCGTTATCCACTTACACCACCAGGAGAGCCAGATAAGTTATTAAATTCTCAGCACTAGTGTCGAGAATCTAACCTCGGAGAAAACGTATACATCGCCGCCTTATGCTGGAAGGAGCTGACATTGTCTAGCTATTTATCGACTCTCATTATTTACTTTTTATTACCATTTATAAATATTAATTTTATTGTGGTATTTAATCCCACATAAATTTAAATCAATTAATGCGAGGGAATTCAATAACCTATATTTTTGTAGTAAAATATATACTGATTCATGCTAAAATGTCTTGAAAATAGTAGAAATTGCCCTTAGATTTAGATAAAAATGAAAAAGAGATTGAGATAAAGTTAGTAAATGTGAGTAGCACCGCAGGATTACACAAAATTATTATTTCAGTGGAATTATGATTTCTTTCTTTTCATAGATCCAGACTGGGCAAGCCTAAATCTCGGGATCCTTCTCTGCATTGAGTGTTCGGGCATCCATCGCAATCTAGGCTCACACATCTCTAAAGTGCGCTCACTTCAACTGGATGAATGGCCGTGAGTTCTCTTTTTTTTGTCCTTATTAATTTAACAATTATGAGTATTTGAGCATTTGCTTGTGAATTTGTCTATTAGAAATAATAAACATAATTGATAGTATTATTAATTCCTAGTAAATTTTATTGTTCTGATTTTTAACGCATAATTGATATTTGAAGAATTCCTTATTTCATTTTTTAAAGTTTTATTTAATTTAGTGCTACTTGAGATCATAAGAAAACATCTTCTGAAGACTATTGTTTACCCATCTGTAAAGAGAGTTACATGTTTGTTAAGCTATCTTGTAATGTGGTTCAGTAATTATCTATTACTATGATTTGGATATAGTATTTTTTATATATTCCTCAGTTTCACTGAAAAGATGTCTTATGCTATTTGAATTCATCCATCTTATTATTTGGTGTCTAATATTATGTAAATACATTGAATAAATTTTTTAAATGACCAATTTCTTCATCATGAAAAGTTATTGTAAAATCAACCTTATAATAAAAATTCTTAAAGTTCAATATATTTTTATTAAGCTTGTGTTTCTGGGGAAATGAAAATCAATAAGGAATAAATAAAAATAATATTAAACCCTGTTTCAAATACTTTTTGAGGTCATTAATTTTTTTTTTTTTTTTTTTTTTTTGCTTATCTGATACAGCTGATATTAGATCTATTGTTAAGATTTTCTGGTAAAATACTTAGCTTATAAACTGAAGTCATTAATAATATTTAGAATACTTCATATCAATACATCAAAGTGTGGGCTGTCTGATGTTAAAATGGAATTGAATATTTTTAAGAGCCCTTTTATCTCTATATTTTATTAAATAATTTGTAAAATTGCATAGACTTGAAAATGAAAAAAAGTTTATTTGTCTAATTCAGGTAGTTTTGTTATTAAAGTTCCTATATTTTTTTCACTGTACTCTTTGCACTTTGATTTTAATTTATTTATTTNATATTAATTATAATATAATAATCTTTTAAAAAGTTTATTTCCTGTTTGATTCAAAATTCTATTTAGCATTAATTACTTCTAACAAAATATCATCGTTTTAGACACAATTCTAATAGTGTTAAAGTTTGCAATCAACATCTCCCTTGAATTATAAGTTTGAATTGCTAACTAATTTTTCTTTGTGAATTTAATTTAATATTGAATTGATTTAATATCTTTATTAGTATCAAGAGTTTATATATGTTCTCAACCATTAGTTGAATTTCATGTAGGTAACTATCAAGAGTTTGTGAATTATTTCAGTGCTGGCCACTTGAGTGTTATGCTGTCAGTGGGAAACCGGCTAGCTAACTCCATATGGGAGTGTGAAACTGAGGGCAGGAGGAAGCCAGGCCCCAGCTCACCTCGCGAGGAAAAAGAAAAGTGGGCATTCTCAAAGTATATCGCTCGGGAATTTCTTGCAGTTCTGGATCCTAGTATTCGTTTGCCCCAGTATCTCATCGAGTCAGTGTCAAGGTTAGTTCCATATTAATAAAACTGAAACTTCAATTCTAATCTGTCTTATTATGAATCCCTTTTTTTTTTTTTTTTTTGTGAGAAAATAAAAGATTAATAAAGAGAATGAGAAAGAAAGAAAATTAATTAATTAGATGAGTTAAATAAGTGACTAACTATATAAATATAATTAAAATAGATGAAGTTCTAAAAAAAGTTGTATTCATGTAGGAAGGACATGAAGGGAGTACTGGAAGCATTGATACATGGGGGCTGTGAGATTGTGAATGCTACAGTGTCAGGGAAGGACAGACGAACTGCACTTCACATTGCATGTGCCACTGGGAATCTGCCCGTCGCCCAGCTCCTCCTCTGGGTGAGTCTTTTCTACACTCTAAAAAAATTCTTTTATGTGTACTACTATTATTTTAAATAAATATTGTTTACACATTTTATTGTGGAATTCAGTTGCTTCAAAGAAAGAAATCAATAGTTAATTTTTTATTAAGGAAAAATCATTACATTAAAGCCATTAGTTATAATATTCATGTAATTATGCATGATTTCATTTTTGTTATATAAAAAATATTCATAAAAAATATGCATTTCCTAAAACATTAGTTGTTCTTTTAAGCATTTGTGGACTATTTTGGTTTTTTAATATTGTTTTAAAAGCAAAAAAGTCAGGGTAGGATCCATTCCCCATTTTCTGATCACTTTTTTCTTAATATCATCAACTTAATCAGTGTCTTTAAGATTGGTAGATTGTTTTATATTTTAAAACTTAGAAATATATTATTTTATCCTTATCTTTTTCACTAATTGGGAAATGTAACTTTCCAGTATAACCTTCCTTCTGAAGGTTAATATATTTTGAGGAATGATATATTTATGAAGAGTTACGACATTAATAACTCAATTTATAAACAAAATTAGTAAGTTTTCTAACCTTAATTATCCATCGCACATATATTAATGTCTTTAAAAGTATTTAGTTTAAATATTATCAACAGAGCTGACATCAAAACCCAGAAGGAAAACTATAACTATAAGAATGTATAAATATAAATTAATATTCATTAATAGTAATAATATTCGCTATAACTCTTCTCAATTTTAATAAATTGAGAAGAGTTATAGCAAAGTTAAAAGCTGTTGTGTGTTTTGTATATAGGTATATGTTGTGTAAAGTCAAAGAGAAGGTTTAAGACTGGGTAAGTAAAGGAATTTAAGACAGCTAAATATGTTTAAGAAGCTGAAAATAGCTGTCACCTAAGCCATCTAAAGAAATTTTACAATTTAATTCTCATTTTCTCACAAATTTGAGCTGCCAAAGCCTAAATGTAGTTTTTAGGTTGCTAATTAAAATGTAGGTTGCTTGTAAGCACCTGCTATTTGTCTAATTTTACTCATGAGACTCTTTTTGAGTTTTAGATTTAAATATTATATTGTAAATTTTCTCTGTCAATAATAGCTTACCTTTAGGGCATTAAATTCAAATTTAAAATTCAGGTAAATTTCCATTCCTAATTCTTTAATATTGCGATTTAACTCCTAAAAACTTTCTTTTATTAGTGATCCAATCTATCTTGAGTTTTTAAAAGATGAGTCATTTATCTAAACTTATATTAAGGTTACTGCATCAAAAAATAATTTTTAATCATTCTTTTAGGTAAACCCCTACTCATATTGACCAATTTTGTTCATTTATGAACTCCGTCTTTCTTTTTGCACTTAACTGACATACCAAGTCCCATTAAGAAAATAAGAAAACTGTGAACTATAGAGCATTGATGGATACACTCATATATATATATATATTAGTGACAATTTTTTGTGTCTAGTAGGTAGAATATGAGAAAATATTTTTAAAAAATAGTCTATGAGAACAACCTCAATAGCTACATTTGTATTCTCTAAATTAAAAATTCTCTAAAAGGAATAAGATCTGCAAATTGCAGGCAGTTAACCTAACTTAATGGCTATCACACTCTGAATAAAAGAGGCAGATAATATGAAGTAATTTAGAGGTAGTTCCTGAAACCCTTCATGTTTACATGATACAGGAGCATGTTATCAGTCTTTAATTCAAGTACATGACCATATTTCCCTATACATGTGTAAATACTGAAGATTTTGATAGAATACATGAACTGTCTAGAAACTGTCTCTGAGAAGAGATTAGTGAGGATAGTTAAGTTTAAACTAGTCCTTGGGAAACTGCCGGCTATTCAATTGTGATATAATTAGCATGTAGACTAGTCCCTGGGACGTCTACAATCAAGTCACAAGCTCTACAAAAAAATAAATGTAAACGTTTTTTTGCACATAACATTCATACTGAATGCTGTAATTAATTAATAACAAAATTTTTCCATTGTTTATTTCTGTTTATTAATTGATTGTTTGTGTGTGTGCAGCACAATGCAGACCCTGAGCGAATGGACAGTGAAGGACACAGTTGTCTCTCATTAGCAAGATCAGCAGCTCGTCTACAAGGAGACTCTGCCTCCAGCCTCGTTGACCTTCTACTCTCTCTCACTTCCCCCACCCTCGTCTAGTCAAGCCCAAGAGAGTAAACCACCCTTTGTATATAGCTATATTCTTCCCAACTCCATGTAATATTTTGTATATTTTATTGTTTATTCACTCATTTTCACCCTTCCCTTGTATTATCATTCCCACACTTATATTTCTCTGGACCATTTACCATATTGACATATATGTTAATTTATCTGTATTATCATTGTGGATTATTGTATGATTCTATTTATTGTAATTATTAGATGTTTTATATAATCAAACAAATGCTAAGGTTATAATGATGAATTGTAACAAAAAAAAATTCTACTTTTCAAAAGCATTCTTTATAAAAGAAATTACTTAAAATAAGTGTCGCCAAGTATTATTAGAGATCTTTAATGATAATGGTAATTGCACTTGAAAGTTGTTTTAATTAGCTGTTTCTTTGAGAAAAAAAAATTAGTATTTTCTATTGTAAATGCAAGAAAACTTCCTTTTTTTCTCTTTACTTGCATACCATGAAATATTTTTTGAAGACGTTTTATTCCTGAGAAGCTGCAGAGATATTGATTTACTATATGTTAAAATTACTAGGTAAAGGCTTTTTTTTATTTTCTTGGTGTGTCAACCAATGCGGTTATTAATGCCAAAAAAGCTTTTCAATGACCATTAATTAGGCACTTTATGAATCAACTTAAATATTCATTCATTTTTAATAATTAATAAACAGAATAATACTAATAAAACAATACTTTGTAATACACTTTGTATTACTATATTTTGTATTATAATACCTTTTCCAATAAATTAATAACCGTACGTCATTAGTTATCTACCAAGTTACTATAATTAATAATTTATTGCTAATTTAAAGGCAAGCTAGATCATTTTCATAAGGACAAATGAAATAATCTGTGATAAATGCAATAACCTTTTCTTAAATTATTTTACCGACGAACAGACTTAAAAAGCTAGAATTAGGAGGGCAGAGAAGTTTCATCCAAATCTCACTAAAAAAATTCAGATTGCTATAATGGGTATATTTTAATTGTGTGTGTGTGTGTGTGTGTGTGTGCGTGCGTGCGTGCGTGCGTGTGTGTGTCTGTGCGTGCGTGCGTGCGTGCGTGCGTGCGTGTGTGTGTCTGTGCGTGCGTGCGTGCGTGCGTGCGTGTGTGTGTGTGTGTGTGTGTGTGCGTGCGTGCGCGTGCTTGCATGTCTTATTCTTCCACAAAGATATTTTGTTTAAAAGTTATTATTTTACCTAAAATAAATTAGAGTTACTTTATACAATTTCTGCTGTATTGCATTGAGTGATTCATTGATACCTCACTGAGATAAGGACTTCAAGATATTACTTAACTTTCACTGCCAGTGATCAATTTACCTTACTCAGTAATTCATCAGTTTTCAAGTGCTATTACTCTATCTTGTTTTTAGTGGTCTTAAGAAATATTACAAAGTTTCCCAAGTATTTATTGTAGTTGAATTATATAGTAGATTTGCGTAATTTGATGATAGTACAACTAGTACTGAAGAATATTGTGATAGGTGCATAATGCATTTGAGCTGCAAATGTATATAAGAATTTACTGGAAGAATCAAACAGACTTGTGACTGTCGGCCTTAAATCTTCTACTTATTAATTTATTCTTATTTATTATTTACATTTCACTTTAACTTTGGTTTAAATGATTTTTTTATATTGTTTAAACATCATTTATATTTAAAAGGTATACAAATATTTTCAAAATTATTTTTGAATTGTTATCTTAATAAAATTTTAGAATATTAAGATAATTATATGCTCAAATCTGAAAAAAAAAAATAAAAAAATAATAATCCACCAAGTGGATATATTAAATTCACAGGGTTTAGCTTAAATTCATTCTCTTGCAAAGTTTGGAATATTTTAAGCAAATTAGTGCTTTCAATAAGAATATTGTTTTTGAAAAAGTCAATTATTCATTTGTTAGCAATATTGGTGCTTCCCATTGGCTAGACTTTATGGGGTGTAGACATGACTTAAGTCAGCCCCAAGATTTAGGCATTGGTTATGTCACCTTATTTTTATGTACTTAAGCTGACTTAATGATTTTGGTGTTCTCTGGTTATAAGGATTGGATGGTACTTACATTTTGTTTTTAATTTTTTTATTGAACAATCTATTATGGTCTGACATTTTGGTGTTACTTATTTGAATAGAATATTCTTAAAACTGTAGCTTTATTATTGTCATTCTCTTTACTGAAGAAAGGTGTGAAACTCACTTCATGTATCATAATTGAATAACTAAGTTAACATATAATAGATTTAATGTAATTGTAACTTAGTGACATCAAAATTTTTTTACTACGATATGGACATTTTCTGCTGTTTGTTTTTATTTACTTCCAAGTATAAATAGTGCCTTTAAATGCATAATTTGTCTAAATGGAGGCTGTTTTTGAATGCTGAAGAGTGAGTTTGGATTGTTTAAAATGCCTTTAGTTGCATTTCCTTTCCACTGTTAGAGACACTCTTCTTTAAAGACTTTCCTGTAACTTCAAGCTACCGCTCATTTTTCTCAAACCTTCTACATAACCAGAAGAATCTTTATCATTAAAATCGCTGTATTTGGCATTTATGAAGTGATGTTAAATAAATGTGTACTAATGCTGGAACTAGATCATTTCAAGACTGTTCTACTTATATATTCATTTTGAATATACTTATTGTTCTTTATTAGTCTATTTTTTATTATTTATGCAAACAGATTTTTAATAATCAGAAATGTATATTATTTGGCTTTGAAGAAATAAATGGCCTTGTTAAAAAAATATTTCTTCATTGCTTTTATTATTTCTATGAATTTTATAAACATTTAAATGTTTATGTATTGTTATTTATTTAAACTTGTTATGATTTATTTTTGTTAAGTTGTTAAGTTACCTAATAATGCATACCAATTTTTAAATTATTGAGATTATTGCATAGTTAATTTTCGTCCTTATGGAATGCTGAACACAACTAATTGTCTCACCATATGTTAAGCATAGTTTGCACAATTGGATAAAAATAGAAAGAATTTGCTACCCTTTGATATGTAAATAGTTCTAAATATATGCATATATATATTTATTGTTCAGTTTGATGTTATAGAATATTATTATTGTTATGTACTGTACAATAAGGAACAGATTGTACTATTAATGGAACATAGTTGTTTATTGAGGAAAATTAAATAATCTATCAACCCCAAAGTTAATATAATATTTTATAAAGGAAGATACATAATATATTGATATATTTTGAAATTATACAATTTCCTAGATCTAGGCCTGAAAAGAAGCATTTGTGCGCTTGTTCTTGTGGAGCTTTGCCATTCCAAGTTCAATGCCTATAACTTAGCCAAAGAACCTAACTCTGATATACTTAATTTAATTAGTTATATTATCAAAACTGAACTGAAAATTATCATTAAAAAATTTTTGCTCATATGTAACTTTTTAAAGAATATCTGTCTAAATCTGAAAAATGTACAACAAAAAATAAATAACTATTCAATTTTATCTATTCTTTCATTTGGTTCCTCTATTTCCTCTTCTTAAGAATGAATCAGTTCATCGTTTAACTGATTGTATTTAGTTCTATCTATGCAATCTATTGGACCTATCTTCATAAAATAATCATTTCTTGAGTAATTTGTCTTCATAATTATAATTACATCCTTCATTAAAAAGTACTTGTACTAGCTATTTATAGCAAATATTTAGTAATATTTTTTTTCCTGTGGTTTCTGTAAACTAAGTACATGAATGAAGTATTTAAAGCAACTTTTTTTTTTTTTTTTTATCATTACTTAGGAATTTTAGGATTTATTAAGAGACTTCCAATTCCTTTCCAATTTTAAAATCTAACAGTATAAATATTTGATGTGAAAACCCTCATACTAAAAAGGTAGTAAGAATGAACTGGTTAAGGGTTTTATCTATTTGAAATGCGGTGGAGTTGGGTGAGTAGGGCCACTGAGATTATTACCTATAGTCTTGTTTTAAGCACACTGATTTGATGAATGTTGTACTGATTATAATACCATTTCACTGTAATGGGATTTATTCTTTGTTTCCTTGTGGTCTCAGTGTCTTTTATATATATA
>KZ806958.1:596981-613110 GCA_000696205.2 Oncopeltus fasciatus | reverse complement strand
GACCAGGGCTCTTACATGTTGTTCTGGGATGTTGTTCCACTCTTCCACTAACATTTCCCTTAAATCTGCCAAATTTGATGGGTCTCGGGCGCGGACACGTCTTCCAAGCATGTCCCATACATGCTCTATTGGGTTCATATCTGGACTTCTGGGTGGCCAAACCATAATGTCAATTTCTTCTTGTCTGAGGAAATTTTGCACTGATTTTAAACTGTTCAGTAAGCATTACTTAAATTCTAGTTTTATTTCAATTTTATTACTTATAAACAATGCCTAAAAAATTATTTCTTGTGTATTATATTTATGATAAATTTATTTTCAGTTGGGATTAAATATTTTACATAAATTGAAAATGTCTGCAGAGCTTCCAACTAAAACTTTATTAGGCTGCTCAAGCCCTCTCAACAATATAGCTAGTGTTTTGAGCCCTATGCGTAACTCAGCAGAAGTGGTAAGCCCTTTATCAAGTGGGATGAAAAAAGTCAGAAGGTTATTGGATAGTTTGAGTCCTTTGAAAACTGTATCTGATGGTATAACTCAGGCTAAAAGAATGAAAAACATTTATCCCAGTTTAACAAAAATTTCTAATGCTTTGAGTCCTGTGGAAGATATTCATAACGCTTTACTTCAAGTCAAATCACTTGCAGAGAAAATAATTCCTGAAAATCAGCAGAAGACATCAGTAAGTTCATTCCAGGTTTAACTAACTAAATTCTGATAGTATATGTGACTACTCTAATTTAAAATTCTATATTACTCATAATGAAATTTTACTTCTAGGGTGGAAATCAGTTTAACAGATCCCAAATATTAATTGAAACAATGCTTATTGTATTAATATTTTTTGTCATTATTATTTTTTTTTAATTAATGTTAATCATTTTGATTAAACCATAACAAATAATCTTTTAGATAGGTTTTGGTTCAAAATAAAACTTCTGTGGGCCATTATCTAATTCTGAGTTAACAAATCTTATTTAATTTTCAAAATGACTCTATAAAAGCACCTTTTAATCCACTTTCCTTAGAAAAATTAACCTATTCATGTTTGTAAAATTATTGGACTTTTGAAAAATTTCAACAGATCACTGATCCTAATATCAGAGGAGCTAAGAATATGGACCATTCAAAATTATATACACACATGCACATATATATTTATCTGGATGCACTGAAGCAAACTGAATTCGGTATTTAAACTTTATTTTTCAAAGCTTTAGATGAGTTAGTTAATTACTAGAATTGCACAAAGTTAATGGTGGCAAGGGTTCAAGAAGGAGGCCAAAATTTAAAATAATAATGTGTGCATCGTTATTAGAGATGAAAAAAATATATGTAAAATGTAGAAAATCTTATTCTATAAGATTTTTCCAAGAAATTCATATTAAAGATGATATTTAAGAACATAATTTTGAGTATTTTTTTTAGTTTTTAGGCATTCAATATTTTAATAAATTAACTTTTTATTATTAAAAAAAAAACCTTAAAGGAATCTAATTTTTATTAAAATCAGTTTAGGAAATAAGGAGGGGGGGAGGGGGGTTATAATTATAATACATTAATTGTTATTTGAATAACAAAAATGTTACTAATTAATTTGAAAAAGAATATACTAGGAGAAAATGTACTTTTCTAAACTTTATGTTTTATAACATTAAAAGGAAAAATAAAATAAAAATAAAAGCTTCTTAAGGAAGAAATTTGTGAATAAAACTAGGATAGGTGAGCACTTCCTCTACCCTTCCTTCCCTGCTTCTCTGGAGCAAAGCTTACCCGTTACACCTTTTACATTCTTTGTTCTCTCTGGCTATTAAGTTAAATTTCCTTATTTATTCTTATTTTCAACCAGGTATTTACAGGATAAACAACTAGAGGTTGCACCAAGTATTTCACTAAATTATAAAATGTGATTAGATAAATTAATGATACAATTCATATAAACAATTTTACCACAAAAGTATTATAGTAATTGAAGCTAAATTTAATTAGAGATAAGAGGTTAATGCAACAAACCTAATTAAGACAAACCATAGTAAAAATACTGCATATAATTGTTATTTTATAATATAGTAAGGAGTGAGTTTTAATTTGAAACTTAGTATATAATTTACAATTGTGTATGTTCAAGTCAGTTTTTGTTGCATGTTTTTTTTTTTTTTTTTTCAATTCAATAAATAATGGTAGCCAATTAGGGAAATGTGTTCCCAGTAGCCACCACAAATATGCTGGATCATTAAAGAAGTTATGCAGAAAGTTAAAAAAAATTTAAATCAGGGATCTACTCTCGAAATCAAAGGAAGAAATTAACTATACCTGGTTTAAACTAATATAAAATTAATTACCTTTAAGTAGCAATGCTATATGTTATGGAGGAAACAAGTGCACTTTGCAAAAAGAACCTGTGGAAAAAATAAATTTTTTTTTTTAATTTTCTGCCTTCCAAAGATCACCTCAAGTTATATTTTTAGAATGTGATATTTAACCTATGTAATTATATACATTGAGCCTTATTTTTAAGTACATTTTAAAATTACTGAAATACCGTTACACTAGATTACTAGTTTTTTTTTACACCATTGTTTTTACTAAAATTCTACTTAGAAAAAAGTTATTTTAATATGTGAATTCTTTGAAAACGTTATTTTGTTATCAGAGTGATTTTAATACACTGCCGGACAAAATTAAAGGATCACTTCAATATTTTGAAATTACTGAACTGTATAGGGTATTTTTGAAAATATTCTTTTTTCTTTGGAAGTCACACTTTATTATAAGGGTAATAAAAAATAAAAAATTATTTTCTAGAAATTTTTAATAGGAAAACAAATCAAAAAATAAAAATGTCCTACAGTCTCAAAATGAAAAAGTAAATCTTTGAAATGAAATGAAATAACAAAACTGAATAAAAAGGAAGAATTCGAGGAAAACGATCAATAATTGGTATTCCCACCTCTAGCTCTGATAATTGCTTCCATTCTCCTGCCCATTCCAGCGACCAGGGCTCTTACATGTTGTTCTGGGATGTTGTTCCACTCTTCCACTAACATTTCCCTTAAATCTGCCAAATTTTGTGGGTCTCGGGCGCGGACACGTCTTCCAAGTATGTCCCATACATGCTCTATTGGGTTCATATCTGGACTTCTGGGTGGCCAAACCATAATGTCAATTTCTTCTTGTCTGAGGAAATTTTGCACTGATTTTTGCAATGTGAGGTCGGGCATTATCGTGCATAAAAATAAAGTTACCTGCGATATTTCTGGCGAAAGGTATTACATATGGCTCAAGTACCTCCCTAATGTACCTGTCAGCAGTTATAGAGCCACAAAACCAACTCTGTACGGGAGTTTAAATTTATGCCCCCGACATCATCACTGACCCACCAACAAAGAAAAAGTGCATGGAGTACCATACCTTTCTCCCCACCTTCACCATACCTTTCCCGTCCATCTGGAGATCGGAGACAGAATCTTGACTCATCGCTAAATAATACGAGGCTCCTGAGTCCAGTTTAGGTGCTCCCAAGCACACCTCAAGCGCTCAACCCAGTGTTCCCTGGAGAGAAGAGGTCCAGTAGCTGAAGGATGGGAGGTCAATCCATAATCGTTGAGTCGTCTTCCCACGGTTTGCTCTGAAATTTGCACCTTCCTGAACCTCTGGAGGAGACCACACAGGCTGTTACCAGTTGATCGGCAATCCCGAAGAGCATGCAGTTGCAAAAATCTCTCATCACAGTGGGAAGTTGACCTCGGACGGCCTTGTCCGACTCTTCTTGTATGCCCTCCAGTTCGACGGTGCCTATTAAACACCCTGGACACTACGGTGCTACTACAAACTTGTGTCCAAGTAATAGTTGTTTCTGTTAATATTAGCATATGTAAAAAAGTTTAAAATAAGAAAACAAAGAAACTTTAGATCAGAAGATTCGTGACATATGCACTTAATATTATTGTCCTTAAAAATATTTCATTAAGTATTTAATTTTAATCCTAAATCAGACTTTCCCCCAGTGGATATAACATGCAAACTAGAAATTGATAACATGCAATTTATGAAATTATGACATGCAAATCATAAATTGATATAACTTTATGTGTACTTTTTAGTACGCAAGTGCTTATTTTAGCAGTGATTGTTTTGCATAAAATACTCTAGAAAGTCAGCTTATTGGGTAATAAATTATTAACAAAAGACTAATTAAAAAAACTAAGCTACAAAATATCTGGAGACATTATATACATACAAGAAAAGGAAGCCCTAAAGTATACTGATCTCGATTTCCTCATTTTTCTTTCCGAAATTATGTTGGTTAATTCCAAATGATATATATTATTTTGTTGCATGAGGCATTTTATAATTATTTTTTTCCAGGAACCTAAATATTCATTTGAAAATAACAATCTAAAACCTCAACCTGGAATGAGTGATATAAAGAATAAAGTTTATGATGCATCTCTCACTGTAAGTTTATTATATTTGTCACATATTTTTTTAATTGTTACACAGCAAAATCATGCTCTTTCTTCTTACCTTATAGAAAGTTTTCCATTTTGCTTATAATACTAACCCCTTTATTAAAACTGGTCCTGGGCAAGCTAAGATGGTAATCCCTGTGCCAACATAGATCTTCTCTATCATCTGCCTTACGACATTCCAATCCATGCCGTCGTAACCGCAACCTAACTCTGGGATTGTAGGTCTTCATATGTTGGCTCTCGACACATGCATTAAAGTTTTGATATTTATAGATTGGGCTAAAATTTGAGTTATTTTGATATGTGCATATATATATATATATATATATTTGNTATATATATATATAATAGTAAAAGTTAAAATGTCATCTTAAAATCTGATTTTCAGACAAATTATTAATTGAAATCCTGAAGATCTAAGACTTCATTATCATTTGCCTACTCATTCATTTTAAAATATTAGTGTGTCTTAATAGGAGGGGGTAATTTATGAATGTGTGAATATATAATTTTTAGAAAGTCAGTTCGGAAGTGGGAGGAGAAATAATAAGTCCTGGTGAGGTTAAAATAAATAAAAATAAATCTTCTGGTAATAAATAATTATTTGCTCTATATAATATAAAATAAAAATAAGTGGCAAGAAATGTGGAAATTAGATGGTTTTTTCCATAATCTTTTCTAATACTTTTCTCTAAAATTCATTCTAATAATTTTCTCTAAAATAAAAAAGCTAAGTTGAAAATGTTATTTTAGAAAATTGATTCCAAGCCATATAGTTATTATAAATAAGGGAGGGAGACCCGCCCAAAGAGAAGGGAGAATGTTGTCTTTAAAAAAAAATGATAATTGATTAGATGTACTTAGCTAATAAATGCTTAATTATAAAAATAATTAAATCATTTTCCTGTAAAAACTTTCTTTTAAAGAATCAAAAATACATGTAAAATTAGTAAATCAAAATTTAAGTAAAAAATAAAAATCTAATGAAAATGGTACTCCAAAGAACAACCTAAAGTTAATTTTATTTTATTATTGGAGTGTATATATTCCATATATACATTCCAACAATAAATATAATAATAAACTTTTTTTTTGTACAGGTAATCAAGAATCTAATTATGGCCAAAAAGGATAACTGTGATTGGGTAAGCAATACACTGATATTTAAAAGTCATTCAGCTTTCAGACCTTTCCTGAGGAATCCCTTGTTTCTGGTTGGATCCAGAATGAAATTCCAAAACATGAAAGATACTCCAGTCTCTGCTGTGTCATGTTTACCATATGTTATCTTCAGGGCTGCATGATTTGGAGTATAAAGAGTTTTTAATTATTAAAACAATTCAACAGTAAATACTCATCTTCTTCTTGTGTTTATTAATAATTCCTTGAATAATGCAAAATCAGGTTATGATCGAAATGCTACTTTTGTAATTACTATTTTGATGGAAACTCAATTCAGTGGCATTTTAGCCTGTTTGGTCAAGAGTAAAACATTTTCCATCCCAAAAATGAAAAGGAAACTTATTTTATTCAATTTCTGCAATGTTTTGAATGTACTTAGCTTTTATTTTTGTTTTGTGTGGAAATATGAGTTTATATGAAAAAAAGTTGCTAGTCAAATGTGTCAAGTGGGAGTAAAGAATGTAATAATACACACACACACACACACACACACACACACACACACACACACACACATATATATACACATATATAAAAATAAAACATGATGGCCAAGTCCTAACAAGAAGCTCTTAAATTAATTACAAAAGTAAAAGTAATAAGAGGTTTTTGTTGAATTTATTGCTGAATAAATATGAAAGGTTCTGAATAAATCTAATTGTTATTACAGAGAGAAGCTACAATTTCTGCTTTGGGTTCTACAATAAAAACAGAATTATCAAATCAATTTGTTTCATCTCCTAAGTCTCCAAATATTCCACAGGTTAAGGTACCCACTAATTCAGAGTAAGTATTTTGTACATTAAAAAAATTAAGTTTTTTCTAGCTTTCTCTTTTATTTGAAAGGGCTGCTGTAAAATAAATATATATACACTCTTCCACTAACATTTCCCTTAAATCTGCCAAATTTTGTGGGTCTCGGGCGCGGACACGTCTTCCAAGTATGTCCCATACATGTTATTAATGCCAAAAAAGCTTTTCAATGACCATTAATTAGGCACTTTATGAATCAACTTAAATATTCATTCATTTTTAATAATTAATAAACAGAATAATACTAATAAAACAATACTTTGTAATACACTTTGTATTACTATATTTTGTATTATAATACCTTTTCCAATAAATTAATAACCGTACGTCATTAGTTATCTACCAAGTTACTATAATTAATAATTTATTGCTAATTTAAAGGCAAGCTAGATCATTTTCATAAGGACAAATGAAATAATCTGTGATAAATGCAATAACCTTTTCTTAAATTATTTTACCGACGAACAGACTTAAAAAGCTAGAATTAGGAGGGCAGAGAAGTTTCATCCAAATCTCACTAAAAAAATTCAGATTGCTATAATGGGTATATTTTAATTGTGTGTGTGTGTGTGTGTGTGTGTGCGTGCGTGCGTGCGTGCGTGCGTGCGTGTGTGTGTCTGTGCGTGCGTGCGTGNATCATCCACAGGTTAAGGTACCCACTAATTCAGAGTAAGTATTTTGTACATTAAAAAAATTAAGTTTTTTCTAGCTTTCTCTTTTATTTGAAAGGGCTGCTGTAAAATAAATATATATACTATAATATTTATAATTTATTCAAATTAAACTTATAAAACTAATTATCGATTATTGAACTAAAAAGCACAACTGAAAATAAAGAATTACTCTATTGCTAAGAGTATTAAAATAAAGAAATTCTCAAAATTCATATTCTCTGTGTACATCTTACTGGTTTAGCCATTACTGATGTTATAGTTCCAATGATGAGGTAACTAGTATCTCAGTGGGTTTAGGAGGCTGGGTAACATATTGTCTATGATTAACTAACTATCCTTAATTAAAAAATGTTGATAAAACTATTTTAACTAAAATCAATATGTTTATGTACATCACCATGGTGTATACTTATGTTTTATATTGAATAATTATTAACTATTAGAGACACTCAAAAATTGGAGAACCAATGGTATTTTCAATTTAAAATATAAGTTTCTCTGAGAAAAAATTCATTTTATTTTATTTTTACTATTATATACTACTATTGACCAATAATCTGGTCTAAACATTTTCTGAAAGTGGTATAAAGCTAAAGCTAAACAATTAATTTAATTTTTTTATTTTAAATTTATGATGTTATATTATTTTTTGAGAACAGATTCAGTAGTTCAAGGTAAAACTAGTGCTGAAATACTATTATTATTTAACTATCTTTCATTTGAAAACTAAACTAAACTAATTAATTAAACTTTTTTGTTTTTCTCAGATGTGGATTATGCAGCAAGGATTTGTCTAATGAGAGCTCGATTACTCTCCCCTGTGGGCACTCCTTCCACAGCAAGTGCTTGTATTGTTGTTTCATTTTCTTTGAGGTAAAGTTTAATGCCAAAAATGTGGATTTATATTAATTTTTAGTTTATTAAAAATAGATAGTCACAAAAATAAAACAGTAATCCATAAAATTAAAGTACATGGTTGGGGCGCCAGGCTAGCTCAGGGGATCCGTACGGGTCTCGCAATCCTGGTGCTGCGGGTTCAAATCCCGCCCAGGTCAATCTTTTATTTATAATATAGAAGCTTGTCCTGAGCCATGGGTGTTTAGAATGGGGTGGCAACCTGTAGATAGCCCCTCCCTCCAATGACCCTTAGTGGTTGCAAGGGAGGCTAACCCAGCAAAAAAAAAAAAAAAAAAAGTACATGGTTGGAGGTTGGTTGGCTGTCAAGTATTATGCTAGAAAAATTAGTCAGGGTTTCGGCCAGGAATAGAAAAATAAAATACCCCAAAACTACTGGGTAGTTATTTTATTATTGCCGACATTTCGATTTAGCTTGTAAGGTAAATCTTTTTTTGTCATATAATATAATACACATCAATCCGTTCATTCCAATCTACAATTCTATAAGTGAAATAGTGTGTATTGCATTTCAGCCCTGATAATGACTTAAAAGTTAAGTCAAAATGTTGGCAATAATAAAATAATTGCCCAATAATTTTGGAGTATTTTCTTTTTCTGATCCTGGCCGAAACTCTGACTAATTTCTACAGGATCTCTGACTAAATAGAATAGTTAGCATGTGCGAATGTTAATTCATTACAATAATTTTTAGTAAGTGTTCCAATTATTAAATTGTCTACTGAAAGTCATGAAAGGCTCACTGACAAAATTAATTTTTAAAATTTTTATCCATTCTTTCTGTGAATTCCTTTGTTTCTCAATAATCTTGTTTCTTTCTTCATCCTCTATTTTATCCTTTTCTTAATATTTTGCTTTGGAAACAGTAATGCCAGTTCTGTACCAAGAAACTTTGTTCCTTAACCCTTTCTCACTAACTACCTCTGATTTCTCTTTACTTTCACGAAACTTCTATTAACTATATCGTTCTTTCTTATTTCATCCACTGATAAATTATAAGTTTTTGTATGGCCTCCTCTGAAACTTTTTTTTTTTTCAGTATAAATTTACCTCTATTGAGAGATACATGCTGCTCTGTCATATATGAACTTGATGGAATGATCCATACATCTCCTTTGGTGTCAATCTTATTGCACCTAGCACTACTCTGGACAATAATTTCTTTGCAACCACTAATTCCTTTCATTCTTTGTACATTACTAATCTTTCATAATACAATCTCATCATGCCCTTTCTTGGTTTCACTATTATCTATAAAATCCACATGATCCCTTTTGGTGACAAACCCATTTCTTCCAATTATTCTCTTACTTGCTTTTAAGTTTCAATTTTTTCGAACATACTAAACATGTTGAACCAAGATAAACTTTTCTTCCAATTTCTTTCAAACATTGGGTTCCTTTTAACCTCTGCTTTTTTCAATCTTTTTCTCCATCTCTAGGTTTACCTTTGGACCTTGCTCTCAACACCATCTCTCCAGTGTTCTCATTGCTCCTTGAACTAATTCCATTATCACCTTCTTTATTTCTTCAATCAAATTATCAGCTATCAAAATCCACAGGTGGGAGGAGAGGCATCCTCCCTATGGACTACGTTTATGCATTTTTATGTGGCTTCTCCTGCTATCTAGTCTAATGTTTATCTTCCTAGTCCTTAAAAAAATAATAACTGAAAAAAATGCTATCTTATCCTATTTAAATTGTCTAGATACTTTAATACCCCTTTCCATTTTCATGTTTTATTCTGTCAAAGGCTCCTTCAATGCCAAAGAACAATTTGACTACCATCTCTTTTTTGTCTAATGCATTTTAGATAACAAAGAGATGAGATATAATGCAATGCCTTTTAATTGGCTGTGTAATGCCATAATAATTCATACAACATGCTGATTTATTGATATTTTCTTTTTTGCCTATGATCTTCCATAATGTGTTTATCTTACTTAAAATCTTCAGGATCTGTATAATCCACTTTACCTGGTTTTGGTAAAAAAAGAACTCTACTTTTCTCCATTTATTTGATGTGCCCCCTGTGATGAGACACAGTTCCACTCTACTTTCTCTTATCTTAATTGAGTATGGAATGTCATCCCCTGTTGACCTACACTTCTCAAATGATTTCTCCAACTACTTAAAATTCTTATAATTTTCCTTTACAGAGCCGTTTTCTCTTCTTCTTGGTTTTTAGTTCCCACGCATCTCTAGCCTTTGATCACAAACATTTTCATGATCCACTTTTTTTACTCATAATAAATAATAATTTCAAAAATGCTCCCTTTTTCCTAATTCCATAATGTCTTATTAAGAATCTATAATTACTTTTATAAAAATGTATGATGATACTGGTTTAGTGAGAATATCAGCTACTTTTTAGTAAGATGGACAACAATAACAGATTCATCTTTAACATCACATAACAAATGATAGTGAACATTTAATTTATGTTCAGACAATGTACACTAAATTGAACTGTTTTCATTAATTTAATGGCTTTGATTGTCTACATTTAACTTTTACAATTGTATTTATTAATTATTTGATCAAACTTTGAATGTGTAAAACTTCTTTACAACATTCTGCTGCTGCTATAAGTGATAGCTGCTTCAGTAGATGATTGATAGCTTGCATTAAAACCATGGCATAGGTCCTCCGAAATACATTGAAATATAACCGGTTGTACTCCTACCACTTAACACATCTCTAGTAAAGTCAGCATCTGAATAACTTCAATAATAACTAGAGTCAGCACCTGATATGTTCTTGTTTTTCGAGTAGAATTTAAATATTTTCATGTTCACTTTACATTGGACACATATTGATCAATTATATTTTCTGCAAAACTACTACTACTACAGGCCATAGAAATATCATGTTTTGTTTTATTTGATTGGTATAATAAAATACCTATGGCCTCTCTATAGAGAAATTTATGATTTTTATCCACACCATCTTTTTCCTTAGTATTAACATTCTTAGCTATAGGAGTTGTAATAAATTTAAAATGAGACTTATTCAATTTTTTAAAATACAAGATTAATACAATCGATTTGATGTTGAGACTCTGAAAAACTATCAGTCGTCCACCTGTATCAATCGGTCCAACTGTCTCCTAGATCCTTAGACTACTTATTCCAAATAATTTCTACCTATTTTTTTTCCAGCATTACCCACTTTGATGCAGGCTGATCTTCCTTTGTGCCTACCTCCTCATATTCCCCATACTTCACTTGTCCATCTTAAGTTTTCCTAATTTCCAAACCTTACCTCTCACTCTTGAAGATTTGATCCAAATGACAACATGTCAAGTCCCTTCTCGCCTTAATGATAGGTAGGTTTGGTGAACTTTTTACATATTTTGTTGTTTTCCTAAGCACTTCATATCACAATAATTTTAGTTATGTCAAATTTTATGAAATAATACTTTAAATCATAAAGTTTTTGTTTTTCTTATGACATTGTATTTCAACAGCCCTGAAGGGCCTTACAATATAAGTTGAAACATCGGCAGATAATAAAAAATATTTCTTTAAATTGTATTTTTTTTTGGATCAACCTTGAACAAAGCTTAACAACTTCTCTACTATTAAACCGTTTTCACTTTTAAAAATACTTATACCTATAAAGCTGGTTGGTTGTTCCCAATTTACAATCTCAAATTAATTTCTAAGAGCATTGATTAAATTTGTGGCTTAAAGGCAATAATCCTATTTCATTAGGAAATCAGTAGTCATGTAAGGTGTTCCCAAAAAGAGTGGCTTGTTCTAATCCTTAAAGTGCCTTTTTAAACTTACATATTTAACCGCTATTATTGTTACCTTCAGTTAGCCATATGCCAATTATTTCATCTAAGCTTTAATACAAAAAGTAAATTTTGATATCAAATTTCTTCAAGTGGAACTTATTTTTAGCTGCTATTACAAGTAAAATTCTAAGAGCCTTAGAGTTGCAAAATGCCACGTACTAGGAAATCTATACCAAAGTTTTGTTCATTACCCCTTATAAAAAGTCTTGCCTTATAACAAATGGTTTTTTAAGTTTAAATATCCATCTATTTGGCATTTTTTTTCTTTGATCCAGCTTCACTCGGAATGTTGAGCCAATTGAAAAGACCTTTCCAGTTGGCAGTCAAGTCTTGACTACCTCCCTTTTTCTCTACTATTCTTTACTGGCTAGTTTGAATTTAGGGGTCCCTTAAATCTGCCAAATTTTGTGGGTCTCGGGCGCGGACACGTCTTCCAAGTATGTCCCATACATGCTCTATTGGGTTCATATCTGGACTTCTGGGTGGCCAAACCATAATGTCAATTTCTTCTTGTCTGAGGAAATTTTGCACTGATTTTTGCAATGTGAGGTCGGGCATTATCGTGCATAAAAATAAAGTTACCTGCGATATTTCTGGCGAAANGGGGGGGGGGGGGGGGGGTCACCTCATAGGTGACTATCTGATTCAAATGCATCTTCTTTCTCAAATCTTGCTGTAAGCATCTGATAGACCACTTAACATCTTGAATTTTAATTTAGAGGTAACTAGTCGAGCTTAGGAAGGGATTAATTTTTGGGAGCTGAAGAATTAAAAATTGATTTGTAAACAGAACATTTTTTATAATTTTTACCATTGTTTCGGCCTAAATTTCATGACTTCATCATCAGGAATGAGCAACAAAAGAAAACATACCAAAATAATATAGAAACATTTAATGAGAGGGTATAGAACAGAAAAATATACCTATCCCAGCCAGGATTCGAACCTGGTACGATTACATGTAATGGAATCATACCGGCCCGGAAAGCAGGAGATCCAGGTTCGAGTCCTGGCTGGGACAGATAGACTTTTTTATTCTATTCCCTCTCATTAATTGTATATAATTTGCGTAGGATAATAAACCACAACTAAATTAATATTTATATAGAAACATTTATTTTGATACTCAGCCCTGATGAAGGCCCGAAATTTAGGCCAAAATAAAAAAAACTTAATTGTTTGCAAATCAGTTTTTTTTTCTTCAGCTACCAAGACCTATTCTTTTCTCATCTCAAATTTTATTTTGGTTCAAAAGTAGAGGGATCAAATGGCATATGCATCATGCAAATGTAGGTTACTGGTGATGATCACTTGAATGCTCCCCAATTTAAATTATTCTATTCTGTCCGAGGTCTTGGAACTGATTTTCCACATCCTTTATGCCAGACAAATGCAGTCATGCTCAGTCATGATTTAATTACCGTAGAGCAGGAGTCTCTCCCTCTTCCCATCGCCCCACTTGTCCAAAAATTTAGGCCAAAAACTTGGGGAAAACAAAAAACTTTTTTAAAGGAGAGTTTTTTGACCATAGATATTATTATTAGATGATTTAGTTGGGGTTCGGTCAAGGTAGATCCAAAAAAAATACAAATTTAAAAAAAGTGTATTTTTTAAAAAGATTATCTGCCAACGTTTCAGCTTACACTGTAAGCCATCTTCAGGGCTGCCTATCATGAAGACGAGAGAGGACGTCGAGTCCTTAAGTTCACATTTCCATGACTCCAGTGAACATAGGGACAGGACAACCTCTCACGTCTTCATGATAGGCAGCCCTGAAGATGGCTCACAATGTAAGCCAAAATGTTGGCAGATGATCTTTTTAAAAAATACACTTTCTTTAAATTTGTATTTTTTTTGGATCTACGTACCTTGACCTAACCCCAACTAAAATCATATAATATGAAAAAGATTTTTTGTTTACAAATCATTTTTAATTTTTCAGTTCCCAAGACCAAATTCCTGACTAACCTTTCCTCATAAATTTTTTTAAATTTTTTTTATTCATTTATTACATTTCTTTTTAAAATAAAAACAATTTGATAACAATGAAGAACAAAGATTAAAATAAAATAAACATTCAATGACAATACATGAGGAGATACGGTGAACAATGACACCACTATCAAATTATTTACAGGAGGTCACAAGGCCATCTTCGATAGAGCCAACGGGGTGGGTTGTAGGGGTTGGATTAGGTCTGTGCTGGTGGATTAGGATGAAATTGAAGTTTGCTGTGGAAAACTGCGAAGTGGGAAGAAATGAGGTCTTGAACGAAAGGGATATTAAAATTGTTGGATACAGAGTAGGGAGCATTAGCAATTATTCTGAGGGTATTTTTGGATTGAAAGGAGTGGATTCGTTAGATGTTGGAAGGCTTGGCTGCACCCTAAATTTCTACAACATATGTTCAGATTAGTCATAGTAATCCTCATTATGTTAATTGACTAGCATGGCCTGCTCCCCCGCCCCTTTTTAAAAAAAATAGTGTTAGCCTACCTTTCAACCATTTAGTCATGGAGGGAGGGGATACCTGCAGGTTTATAAATAAAAGATTGACCTAGGCAGAATTTGAACCCGCAGTGTCAGGATTGCGAGACCAGTATGGATCCATTGAGCTACCCTGGCACCAACCCTTTTCCTCTCTTTATTTATGTTTCCTCTCATTTAAAATATGTTCTTTTATTCATTCAAATGTCATAGTCATAAGTGCTATTTCCCTTTTAGTTGAGGAAGTTCACAGTCCACCAATATTTTTAAAAATGAGTTTATAAAATAATTTAAACCGAATGATATCTTAATAAATTAAAGTACAGAAGTTAATAGATGTTTGTTAGATAAACTCACTCAAAAGGATTAATTTCTATTTAAAATAAAATGTATATCTTATAATTATGGCACAGAGCCAGAATCATCTCTTGCATAAATCAATTCCTGTTCCCCAAAATAAGTCGCGGTGGTTGTGGATGTATTGAAGAGAATTTGTAATGTAACACAATCTGGTAGATATAACTTGAGTTATATTGTAAGCAGGTAAATATACAAACTCGTGAAATCATCTTTTTATCAAACCATGAGACCTCAAAATTGATTTATATATTTAAAACAGAGATGAAATTTTCAAGTTAGTAAAAAGTGCCATGAAGCTGCTAATAATAAGCCTTAAAACTGACTTTAATTCATTAAAAAAAATACCAACGTTTGGGCAACAATGTAACTCTTAACAAACAAAACAAACAAAAAATAACAACAGATAAAATAAACAAATTGCTTACTAAATATTCCTTATGTAAGTAACATATTTAATTAACTACTAAATAATATGTGTATTTATAAGTTTTAAATTTTACAAAAGTGCGTATGGGATTAATTTTATTGTAAAAAGTCTAATGTGTCATTGTTGTTTTTAGAATAAAGTACTGAATTAATCATCATTATAATAATTATTATTAAAATAATATTTTAGACTGGAAACTCCTTCCTAGTCTAAAGTCTTATTTTTGCTTGTCTTTGTCTTAAATTAGCCTTTGCGAAAGGTGCATAGTTACCGAAATTATGGCAATTTTTAATTATTATATTTTAAATTATTAAAAACTAAACCCTCCAACGGACTTGTGGTCGTTGGACTGTTATTGTGGCTGGACGCCTTAAATTCAAAATAATTGGTTTTGTACATTTATATCTATCATTTCCTTGTTATACAATTTGTTATTGTATTTTCAATCCAATACATTTATTTATGAGATTGAAAAACAATATTGGCCAGTCCTGAGAGAAAATCCTTTTTGGTTTGCGGAAATAATGAAATATAGAGACATGTCATTTGACAATGTGTCACCACAGATGTGAACAATTTAAGGGAGGAACAGATTACAGCTTGAGAGAACTGTATCTTCCCCTTGAACAATTGACCGCAGAGGAAGAAGAGTGAGTCGAAGACTCTGCCGAAGAGAAACGCTTCCTCGAGTACGCCCTCCTTGAGAAGAGTCCGCGACAGCACTCGACAGACTTGCTGAAGTGGCGAGATCCCCCGAGGTGGCGGAGGGCTCTCGACACCGCCGAGGCAACGTGTCTTATCGCTGAGAGTTAACTCGTTCTCCCCTACCGGTTAACCCGTTCATTTCCGAGTGACTCACATGGCTATTGTCTTCCTCGCTCAAGTGAACTGCTTCAACCAATCGAAAGCCTTTCAAGTGAAAACGCAATTCTTCAAAATTCCTAAACGATCAGTAACTCGGAAAAGGAGTTTTTTCAGGAGAAGGATAAAGGTTTATA
>KZ806958.1:574089-594910 GCA_000696205.2 Oncopeltus fasciatus | reverse complement strand
TTTTTAAGATAATCAACACACACACATGCACACGTCATGTGTGTGTGTATAATTATTTTCATATCAAAAATATCCTAATTTGAGGGAGTTTATTAATAAGTAGTAAATATATATACATATATATATTTATAAATATTCATTATATATAATACATATATATTCATTGAAAAATAAACCAAAATGACAAATAGTATCTAATTCAACAAAATACTAGCTGAGTCTATCTCTTGCAGTACCCTACAGCTAGAAAGAACAGCCAGAGGTCAAACCCAGGTTGGAGGTTAAACATTTTTCAAGAGAATCAAGCATTGACATCAAAATTGCTTTAAAAGCTTTTAATAAAAGACAATAACAGTGGAGACTGTTAACCTGTTTATTTTACACATCAGGTAATGTAATACCTTCACTAAAAAAAGAAAAAAAAAAGAGGGAAAGGAAAAATTACACCCTTTAAAAATAAAAGTTTAAACAAATAAATTAGAGAATATATATAAAAGCATTATTACAAATTAAAAATTATTTGTTTTATAAAAACTTTTAAGACTATTTTCAATAGTCACTTCAGTAAAATTTCATTCATTTTGAAATAATTTTCAAATAAAAAAAAGTCTTTAGTTTGAAATATAAAGACATTTTATATTTCTTCTAGAGCGAAATAACAAAAATAAAACAAAACAGGTTTCATATTTTCTCAAAATCACTAATGTTGATGGATGCACAAGTAAATATGTCAAAAAGTTTAATGATTTTTGAAAATATTCCACTTTGACCATGATAAACTTTAGACTTGATAAAAATTTATTAGTTATTAAATTAATAAAAGTTATTAATTTAATAACTAATACATTTAAACAATTAATTTGAATGGGAGAAAATATAATTCTGGAAGTGGTGACTTGCAAATATGCTGATGTAAATATTGGCCTAATATTATATGATTATTAGACTTCAAATGTCTTGTATTATATCAAGACACATAATCAACTAATTGATGCATAAGCAAGTAGTCTTTACCTACAACTTAAAAAAAAAAATGACATGAAAATTACTGCAATAATAGAAAAAGCAATTAATTAAAAAAGAATAATGCATTATTTTAAAAATTTCATTTTGTTATACATCTTGAAACCCTGGATGATTTCAGATAATTGTTTTAAAAATCTTACAAAATGAGACCCTCTCACTTATTACTTTCGATATGAGGATTGTCTCAAAATTTTAGTTAATAGGACAAACTGATGTAAAAAAAAATTACTAATAACCAGATTGACAAAAATTAATATATACTGTTAGACTAGGGAAATAGGTGATGCGAGGACCAGGCCTGTAAAGGAAGGGGCCAATTGTAGGATGTCAGACATTTCCTTGTATCTGAATAGGGAATTAGGTTTACACAGAGATAACTATTAGAATCTTGAAAAATATTTTTCCAGGAGCTTATCATTTAGCCATTATTATCAATGATTTCTTATTATCTGGATGGGCAAAACATTGTTATTAGCCTAATAGGTGGCATAGCAAACAAATACTTCCTTAATAGTTCACGTTTAAAATAAAATTATGAAAATATGACATGGTTTTTGAGCATCAAGGCACAAATAGATAATAATAATTTCTTGAATATAATGAAAACTTAAGCTATACTTAATATGAGGAATACTAAATTGGGTCAGGATAAAGAACTTACCAGAAAAATGTTCTTGAATTTTTAAATAATTATTTTTAGTCACTATGAGATGCATCTTTTATATGTAACATTAATCAATGGTATAAATTTTAAGTAGATTTTTCATTACTCAATCAAAAAGCATTTAAGGTAATTTCGTAAATTTATTTTTTACACCATCAAGCACACATAAAAATTTTCATTTTCCATTACTCATACTCAAACTCAGCAAAGTATCTAGGCATGAATCTGGACAACAAACTGAAATGGATAGAGCATGTTAGGAAAAAGAAAGAGGAACTCAACTTTAAGTTCAGAAAAATATACTTGCTGCAAGGTAGAAACTCCCAGTTATCAGTTGAAAATAAACTTCTATATACAAACAAGTGTTAAGACTGATATGGAAGTATGGCATACAAATTTGGGGCTGTACAAAAAAGTTGATTGAATTAATGATTAAAAAATTTCAAAATAAGGTACTCAGAAACATAGTGGATGTGCCCTGGTACATTAGAAATGACATTATAAATATAGATCTGTAAGTTGAATATGTCAAATGAATTTGAAATTATTTCAATTTATGCAAATAGTTACAATAAAATAATTAACCAGAAATATAAAACATACTTAAAGAAGCTCCTCATGCACAAAGACATCTTAAAAAAATTTAAACCTCAGGGCTTGGTGACTAATAAATATATAGCCGAATAACCGAGAGACTAGCCAATGGACTATACCCCACAACCGTGATAATACATATGTGAGAGAAAAGCAACAAGTTGAGCCAGCTCAGTTGTTGCAAAGGGAGGTGGTTTTAGTGGGTTAAAGTCCCACACTACCTACATGTAGGTGTCTATTGAGATTTCTACCACCCCTATTTAAAAAAAAAAAAAAGAAATTCCATTACTACTAACTAATAGTTACATAAATGATTAAAATTAGCAAATAACTTACATTCTCGAATTTTACTTTTCTCCAATCCGATGGCTTGAACTTTCTCCATTTGTTCAGTAACAAAGTTCACTTTCCTTTTGAAGTAATCTCTAGCACTCTCAATATTCTGGAATAGGAATAGAAAATATAATCATCATAAACATATACATTTTATCAAATTATTCACTATTTAAAAACTGATGAAGGGCGAGAGATCCCCATAAATTTGGCTCTTTGTGATTTTTTCTTTTTGTATGGGCACAGCACTCTCTATCCCACCAGTTCTTGATTACTATATATCACAGCCGCAAGTGTTTAATATTCTATTTATACTTTCTCTCTCTCTCTCTCTCTCTCTCTCTCTATATATATATATATATATATACAGGAGTAAGAATAAAACTAATTTGAGCCTAATTTGAATTACTCTTGCTTATGTATNATATAGTTATAGTAAAAATCAAGAAATTAAATACTAAAATATACCGAGTAAGAAAAATTTATAAAATATTGATAGCAAAAAACAAAAATCTTCTGATTAAAAAATGATTATATTTTTTTAAGCTAAACTGTTTTCAAAATCACTAATCACATCTCTAGAGGCTAGATATACATCTATTATAATGATACCACTATTACAAGTATAAAGTAATTGTTATAATAATAAAAAAATTGCCATCCTTTTTTTTTATTGAAAAATAATTTATAAATAATAATCTGTTATAGATACATGATAATAATTTTGAAGAGCTCTGTGGTACATTTATTCATTATCTTCTTTTTGAATGGGAGCACAGTGAAAAATTGTAAAAGTAATACATATTCATAGATTCTTCTTGAATTCATAAATTCTACTTGGTAGTTTGACCATTCTAAAAAAGTTGTTTTTTTGTCGAGCAGTTCCACATCCTTTGATAGCTCCTTCAGAACGGAATGGAAATTGAGAGCACTTTTTTATTGTTTTATTTGAAGTTTAGGATAGGAGTAGGAAGCTATTAGGTTAGCAGTCCGAACTGCTGACAAGGTAGGAGGAGTCTGCCAGTAGTGACTCTTTGACTCGTAGGTATGAAAGGGGTCCCGGGGAAAGAATTTACTACAGACACTTTGCTACGTGGAGCCTAAAAGGATAGTAACTGGTGAGGCATAACCAGCATTTTCATCTAATAATGAGAGCAACTACAGGTCCAGGAGGCTTTTATTCTAAATTGGGAGCATATATTGATCTAAATCTGCCTTCCCATTGGTAGATTCTAATCTGTTCATTTCTGGAGGCATCTGTCTGGCTTATGTTATCAGTGGCAACAGAGCTGATTTAGCTGTCAGATAATACTGGGTTCCAGTTTTGTTTATTTTTATTTTCACTGAAGTGCTACTCTTCATATTTGATTAATATGCAAAATTGTTATTTAGTGAATGTGAACCATGAATTATAAACCTACACTGATTGTTAAATAAGTTCAAAATTGGATAGTTGAGCATAAATATAATTTTTTTGTTTAATCCCTGCTTTGACTTTGTAAAAAGTCATATAGTAACATACTCCCCCCCCCCCCCACATCACATCTTAAACTATTGAATTAGGGTGTTAAATAGCTTAGAAAAAAGTAAATATGTTTTGTTTATGCCTACCTCAAATTGTTCTTTTATATTTAGAATAATATTGTGACCTGTCAAATGATGCAACCCATATGGTGTTCATTAAATTAGTAGTATATCCACTTGCTGATTCATGGCGAAACTAGCAAAAACCTTGAAGTATAAAGATTCTAGGCAATTTTAAGTTAAAATTTTTCATGGTTAATATACTTTACTCATGCAAAGTAAAAATAAAATAAAACTTCCGAAGAAAAATGATTAGAAAATCACTCCAATATGAGATTTATATTTTNTATATATATATATATATATATATATATATATATATATATATATATATATATATATATATATATATATATATATATATATATATATATATATATATATATATATATATATATATATATATATATATATATATATATATATATATATATATATATATATATATACACACTTACCATTTGTAAATAGTAACCAGTGCCAATATCCACCATGACTTTATTTGCTTCAGCAATAGTTCCAGGTACAAACATCTAATGATGAATTAAGGCAAATGTTCTGAAACTTCAGGAAGAACAATAAAGCTCAAGAGTCTTGATAGATATGTATCACATACTTCATGAATCAAATAACTGATGTTTCTATTTGATTTTAAATACAATGAACAGCTAAGATAAAACATGTTATCTTTAAAAAAATTTTTTGTCATTAGGAACACGTTAGGAGTAGGATATGTTTTATTATAAGATGCATTCATTACTTGTGCTCATTTTCTAGAGGGCAAAGTTGTAAATTATAAACTCCACTATTTCAAAAGTGTAAGAGTTCCTTTTTATAAATTTGTTCAGTGTATTTGAATTTCATTTAGTATTTAGACTTTTTTCTTATAATTTTACTTAGATATTATGATATGCTTAAGTCCCCTTAAATTCTGAATTAACTAATGCAAAGTGATCACAAAAATAAACCTTTTGGAACTCCCTAAATTCATTAGGTATATAGTCTATAACTTAATCAAATAGAGAATTTTTAGATGATGGATGTATTATTAGATGATTTTTGTTGGGGTTCGGTCAAGGTAGATCCATAAAAAATACAAATTTTTTAAAAAAAGTGTATTTTAAAAAAAATTATCTGCCGACATTTCGGCTTACACTGTAAGCCATCTTCAGGGCTGTAGAAATACAATGTCATGAGAATACAATAATAATTTACAATATTATAGTATAGAATTGTCATAATGTAATGTGATATCAAAAGTATGAATGTCAGAGAATTGAAAAACATGCAGACAACAACCTTTTAAAAAAATTATTAAAAAAATGAAAATAGTAATTTACCACACCTACCTCTCATGAAGATGAGAGGGGACGACCTGTCCCTAAGTTTACATTTCTATGACTGAGAGGAAAATATAATTTTTGAGAAGGACACCGTGGGTGATAGAAGGGTGGAGGGGGGAGGTTCTTACCTCCGCCTCTTGGCAGAAGGTACAAAGGAAGAGCGGCCTGTTTCAAATGGGGGCAATAAAAAGGACAAAGGAAAAAATGAAGGGTTCAGTGTAAAGAGTTGTTATGTTCTATAAGTCAAATGTGTGTTCTTCATGAAAAACATGTTTAGTGAGGGCAGTTTTTATTAGTTTCTTCTTTATGTCATTTTTATGATTATAAATTATACGGGAAATGGGGTATTTTGTTTGTCCAATGTAAGAACCATGGCAATTAGGTGTAGAACAAGGAATTTTGTAGACGACATTAGTTCTGTTAAGAAGGGGGATGGGTTCTTTAAGGATGGTGTAAATGGATTTTAGTTTGTTGTTAGTGTAAAAAGCAAGCTTAAGGTTAGGGAATGGTTTTCTGAGAGATTTCTTAATATTTTCAGAAAGTTTTGGAATATAAGGAAGAGAACGGAATATAAGGACGTTATTTTGGGGAAGGGGGATAGTTGGAGAAATGGGAATAAAAAATTATTTTTAAGTTTTTTAATAGTGTGAATAAGAAAACCATTGGAGGAGGAGGATGTCATTTATATGTTTAATATTTTTGCTATGAAAAATAGAGAGTGTGAAATCTTGTCAGGGAGTGTGCGTGATCTGTCTTGCTAATTAAAAATATGTGTCTACACACTATACACTCTTTCTCACTTGTTTTATCTCTAAAAATAATAAGTAAATATAAAATAATAAAATTCTAAAACAATTTAAAAGCGAAAGACAAAATATTCCAAAACAATCAAGTATTAGAGAAAAAAAGCCACAACAAAATTATTGAAGTAAAATAAGATTTAGAGCACATATGGACAATTAAATTTTTTAAACATTTTCAATGGGTCAATAAAAGATAAAATTTAATTGAGTGGTAATACAAATATATAAACTTCAGCTATTCAGTTGGGAAATAAAAAAAACATTAATGTAAAATAAGAATTTATTTAAAACCAAATATAAGGGCTCAATGATAGCATATTCAAAGTAACTCTCTGCCACATAAAATATGGAGGGCGCTGATAACCTCTGCAGTTGAGCGCCATAAATCCCCAATAAACAAACAACTCTCTGCCACACCACAACCCTTGGAAATAGTATACAACTAAAGCAGTAATGCTAGAAGTTATAAATATATTTTTGTCTTTAATCCAAGATTCATTCATTCAGCACTCAAAACTGAAGAAAACCCTAACAGTAGATCTCCAAGTCGGACAATTTATTAAATAAAAAAAGGAGTGTACCAGCGGTTGATAACAAAGTATGGTGGAAGAAAAGAATAAGGAATTTCAGAAAAAGTATTGAATTTTCTACTAATAAATATTGGGTAAAATGAAAGAGCTAGGGCAAGAAAGGATACAGATCCTGAGAGAGGTACCATAAGTTCAGTACCAGTTGCGTCAGGCTTGATTTTCTCAAGTGAATCCCGGGAGTCTGAGTACTTGGCTTGTGCTATCTTTAGTGTCTGAAGAGATTCTTGGTACACACTTAGATCCTGAAATCATTAGATACACTTTAATAGAATATGTTTAGTGATATAATACGCAAACAAATATGCTGTGTAGAATGAGCAACATTTAGATGAAGTAGAAAATAAAAAAAATTGAAATAGTTTTAAAAAAAATATTATTCTCACCAGTAATATTCCCAGCAATATTGGTTTTTCATAATATTCTAAATAGTTCATATAATATTTCTGCCTTTTGATTAATTCTCTTAATGTCCTTAATAGGTAGATATGCATGCTAAAAATAAATGAACCAACTACTCCATTAGAGGCTTTCATAGCAACTATGCCTTTCATGCTTTTAATATGGAAAGAGTTAGTTAAGTCTTTTTTCGTACATGATCTTATAACATATAATGACCACAAAGAATGGGTTTTGGACATGGTTCAGAAATCAATATAAAGCTGTTTTTTTAAAAAACAAGATGCCCCTCAGGATAATCAGGACAGTTAAATTGCTTCAGAAACATTTATAACTTTCCCTATAAACTATCTGATCTGAATTTTAGATTTTCTTTTTGAGTCATAAAACCTATTGATACAAGTTAATAATCTAACAATAGAATTCATGTTAATATTTTTCTAAATAATAAGTTTTGAAAAACCAAATGTTATTTATTATAAATGAATAGCTGAAATGAAAAACAATGATTCAGTTTTGGAGATCAAATGCAAGAGGTAATCCAGTTGATATACAAAATTCTATATAAAAATAAATATATTTCATTGTGCCCATAGACCATAGGATGTAAACAAATATCTGAATAAAAGAACTAATTTGATAAATACTAGGAATATATAACTTAAGAATTTTAACCTAGATATTCAGCAAAAATATTATAACAGCAACACAAACTCTTATGATCAATGTAAAAAAAAAAAAGTTTCTTTTTAGTTTCAGAGGATTTAAAAAAAAAAAATTAAAATATTAAAAACTTGACATATAACTAATAGACTGAACTATTAACATTCCTCAATTTAAAAACATAAAAAGCAAATAAAATAAAATAATGGACACAACTCTAAAGTTAATTGCGAATTTATAAAACAATTAGTTTGTTAACTAATAAGATTAATTTTTAATATAAAGTTTACCAAAAATATATTTCTAAACAAATTCATTCAAAATCCATTTGGTTTAAAAAGCAAGTCTAAATTGAATATTCTTGAACCTAGCCCATGTAACTTTGTACTATAAAAGTGAATTTTGTGAAATAATGAACAGGTATTTGCTTGAGTCATTAACTCAATCCTATATATATATTTTACACATAAATTATTTGATACTCACAGAGCAATTTGAAATAATAATTAAACTAATCAATCAATTAAAATTAGTAAATAATGTAGTGAGAATTATTAATTAACAAGTTTAAACTTTAAAGTTAATTTTAATTGCTACTAGAACTAGCTACTTAATATAGCTTAGAGTAAAATTTTAAAGTCCATCAATCAGAGATATTAAAATTTTCTCACTTAGCTACCCAAATGATTATTTGTTATTAAAAAAATAATTAGTAAATTATTATAAGGCAATTTTAACAATAGAAATAAATAGTTATGGTTTTATAAGCTAAAAACTTATTTGCACCAAATTAAATAATTAAAACTGATTTAATATTTCTAGAACAGACATATGATGGCATAGATAATTTCAGTATTTTATCAAGAGTATAATAATAATTGGAGCTGAAACTATCACACTATTTGTTTATGATGGAGTGAAATACTTAATATACGTGTAAAAGCTTAAGTGCAAAAATATATATATTAGCATTAAGTTTTGGCATATAAAGCTGAATTATAGTAGCCATGAAATAATTTAAAGAAACTTTTGACATTCTAACCTGTCTCAAAAATTAGAATCTATTCGCCACTAGCTGATAGCGACATTGATTATACCTCTAAAATGTAATTAAATCCTGTGGATGCTGTTTTTTTTTTCTTTTTTTTTTACACAGATAACATGGATACTAAGCAGGAAGCAATTCAGTAATATGCAAACTAGATAAAATTGTAGTTTCTCTGCTTATTTATTCATTGTATAAATAGTAATGTTTTACTGTACAAATAGGTTCAGCAAAAAGGTGAAGGAATATCCTCTACTGATATGGCTCTCAGAATGTTACTTGAAATTATTAGTTACCTTTGCCAACCTCCTTATCCCACCTACACACCACCTCAGGATAATCTAAGTGGTTTAAAGATCATAACCCAACTTTCCAACACACTAAATAAACTAAATAGACTAGATATTTTGATAAAATATGTGAAAGGTTAAACATTTATTTTTAAACTCTTTATGCTTGATGAGGCAAAGATATTAACCACATGACACTACTTAAGTTACAAACATGGTAAAAGAGGAAGCCCTTCAATTCTAAAAATTACAGTGACAAAATAAATCTATAAAATTTTACTACGAAATAAAAACTTTCCGTATTTGACTTTGAATAAATTGAAAAACAATTTGAAACTACTGTATCGAGCCATAACCTTAGTTCTACAAATAATAAAATAATACAAAAGGTACCTGATCAAATTGCTTTTTCAACTGTGTTAACTGGGTCAAATTTAACCTATTTAAATCAATTTCCTGAATTTCTGGCTTATCTTTTGAAGCCATTTTGAAATAAACTTGCAGCTATAGAAGTAATTTTAACTTAGAAACAGAATATACAAACTAATGAAGGGTTACAGATATGTTCCTAAGAGGTAAAAATCTTTGCATGTATAAATATGTGACGCCACAATGATATGATTTGACTATGACGTCAGGTATCCAGATTTGCGAGGAATAAACTTTTGTTGTTTTTTTCTTAGTTAATTTAGAAGAGGCTGCATCTATGTTTTTACACAGTTGTATTTTTATTATTAAATTTTTTTATTAATTTATACTGGTTTTTTGTCAATAACCTACTCATCTGCGATCATAGTGACTACGGTGATTCCAACATCATCACTTTTTATATTATATTTTCAAATGAGGTAAATAGATTAATTCCCTCAAACTTTGGGTTTTCCACTTTCAATAAGAACACGTTTCTCCTTTGTAGTATATCCTCAATTATGTTTTGTTAAGTATAAAAACTAACGACTAGAATTAAGCCATTCTAAAATTAAGTTCCAATTAGTAATGTCCAACGACCTCCTCCAGTCCTTAACACTTAGTATAGGATCTTCATTATTTTTGATCCTAGACTTAATCTTGTCAAGAGATGACAGATGAGTAAGGGCTCTATGAATTTTCCAGGTTACCTTTCGGAAATACTAACAGACGAATTTAATTAAAACAGGGAAATCTTTGAACTGCCTTGTAAGAAGTATAGAAATGTTCTGACACGGGTTAAATCTCAAAACCATTGTAAGCTTGTTATTCAATTTCACTGTAAGAGATGAGAATTCTAAATATAAAAGAAAAAATGTGCAAAGACAAGAAAGATACAAGTCCAGAAAACGAAAAGCTGACAGACAGACTCTCACTGTATTTCAGATGGCGATATGGACTTGGGACATACGTCTTTACCTACAGACTGTGACCTTCTACTACGAGTTAAGGTTAGCCAACCTCCAGGTAACGTGCTTTTAAAACTGCCAGACGCCTACATACTAAGAGATTACTTATCCGATCACATATAATATCCATAAAATAATTTGTATACAGAGCTATGAGGCACAGAAAACTTACTAGCTTCCTTTAAATATGTAAATAACTCTAATACAGACAAAAATAGACTCAATCTAGCTTAAAATAAACTAGCTCTAATTTTACTCGTTATTTGAAAACTAGAAATTGAAGATAAATAACCAACGGGTCAGGGTTCGCAATCAGCTGGGTTATAGGAAAAATTGAACGAACGACAACTAGAGAATCTGCGCTTGCATCTGGAGAGACGGTTGCTACCTTTCTCATTGGCGGCCAGAAACTGGTTCACCGTTCGCTTGTAGCCTGCATCGATGAAGATGTCCTACTAGGAATGGACTTGATGATCATATAAAGTCAAGCTCGATTTCCCAAGAGAATAAGCAACATTAGACAAGGAAGAAGACATCCTTCGCTACGGGAAAGAGCTTTCTGCTAGGGTGAGTTTATTAGAAGACACTACCCTTCGTTTACGAAACCAAGTTAGCACAGGGGACCTATGTGGATATATCCGAAGGACAATGTATGCTGCTGGCACCCGAGGACAATTAAGGGCAGCCACATGTTCGGGGCGTTCTAGTTGCCAGAACCTTTATAAAGTGAGCACCGAAGATCCAAGTTCCGCTAATGAATTTGAATGACTTCCTCAATACAATAAAAAAAGGGACCGTGATAGGAGACTGCAACAGTAACTTCGGTGGCACGTCAGATACAAGATAATAAAACAACTCCACGAGAACTATCTACAGAACTGGAGGAATATGTTGACATCACTTGTCAGGAGCTCCCGATTGATCAGAGAAAATTAGTGAGAGATTTTATAACACAGTGGCAAGACGTATTTGAGACACGATCTGGGTGTTGAGAAATAACTAATTATCATGTAACATCGGATACAGGAGACGGAAAACTCATAAGACAGGCACCCAGAAGACTGCCGATCGTTCAAAGAGGGGACGCTGAGAAAATTATTAAAGAAATGAAGACTGATGGAGGATTAGAGCCATCAAGTAGTCCTTGAGTGTCTCCCGTCATATTAGTTAAAAAGAAGCATGACTCTACTTGGTTTTGCGTCGACAATCATCTCCTGAACAACGTCACAAAGAAGGACAGTTATCCTCTACCTATAATTGATGACACATTAGACACTCTAGAGAGATGCTAGTTATTTTCAACATTAGATCTCAGGTGTGGATACTGGCAAGTTGGAATGACCCCGGAAGACAAAGGATGGCCCCGCTGGACTCTGGCAATAAATTAAAATGTGATGTCGTTTGGACTCTGTAACGCCCCAGCACAAAGAAGCCGCAATATGAAGCACAACAGCCGTTTCCGGGTATTGGCAGTGCGTAAGTCGTGCAAAGGTACAGAATACGGACCTTGACTTGAAATTCGTAAGACAGTGGAAAATATCAGGGGAAGGAAGACCATCTTAGCAAGATATTGCCCCTCTATCGAAGAAAGTACAGACCTACTTGGCTCAATGGGACTCAATTCCAAAGGACAATGGGTTACTGGAAAGGACTGTGGAGACAAACTCAGGTCGTCTCCTCCATTTTAACTCATCTCAACCTCATCATCAAAAAATTAATGTGGCCAAAAACCTCATCTACAGAGCACTAACACTCTCTGACAAGACTTTCCACAGAAAAAATATTAAACGTGTTACTGACATCCTCCTTGTCCAATGGTTTTCCTACTCACACCATTAAAAAACTTGTTAAGGAATTTTTTATTTCCTCTTCTCCAACTATACTCCTCCCCCAAAATAACGACCTTGTTTTCCGTTCTCTTCCTTATATTCCGAAACTGTCTGAAAATATTAAGAAATCCCTCAGAAAAACTTTTCCTAACCTCAAGCTTTCTTTTTCCACCAATAACAAGTTAAAATCTATTTACACCATCCTCAAAGACCCCATCCCCCTTCCTAACAGAACTAATGTCGTCTATAAAATTCCCTGTTCCACACCGCATTGCCAAGGTTCTTACATTGGACGAACAAAAAACCCGATTTCCCGCAGAATTAATAACCATAAAAATGACATCAAGAATAAACTAATAAAAACTGCCCTCACCAAACATGTTTTTCATGAAGCACACACATTTGACTTCGATAGCTTAACCATTCTTTCCACTGAACCCTACCAACACAAACGTCTTTTGTCTGAAACCGTTCACATCAACTTACAACACTATCCAGTTAACGACAGAACAGACATAGAACAAATTTCCTCAACTTATTCTAACATTTTTAACATTCTAAAAACCAACAGCCCTCCGTCTCAATAAACCTGTCAAAACATTTTTCCCAGTTCCAAAGTCACTTATTCCCAATAATACCCTTCCCTTTTTTTCCTTTGTCCTTTTATTGCCCTCTCTTGTAACAGGCCGCTTTCCATTTACACCTTCCGCCTGCCTTGTACCTGCTACCCCTACTCCCCTTTTACTTCAAAATTCATAATGTTAGTCATGGAAATGTGAACTTAGGGACAGGACGTCCTCTCTCACCTTCATGATAGGTAGGTGTGGCAAATTACTGCTTTAATGATATTTCAATTTTTTTTTTCTTGTCAATAAGTTGTTTGTTTGCATAATTTTTTCAAAATTGGTTCTTTTTCAAATTGTTTTCATAAACTTTTAATTGTCTTACATAGCTTTCTACATTCATACTCTTGATATCACATTATACTAATTTCAAATATTATTGTATTCTCATGCCATTGTATTTCTACAGCCCTGAAGATAGCTTACAATGTAAGCCGAAATGTTGGCAGATAATCCTTCATTAAAAATATACATTTTTTTAATTTGTGTTTTTTTGGATCTACCTCGACCGAACCCCAACTAAAATTATCTTAGAGTAAACATAAAAGATTCCCACTCATTGTCCCGAAATGTAAGGTGCCCGAGATATATGGGAGCTTCACGAAGAATCTTTTGGAGGACATCTGGGGACAAATTGTACCTTGGAAAGAGGTCGTGAGCGGTTCTATTGGATTAACATTAATAACGATGTAATGGATTGGTGTAGACGCTGTACGATTTGTGCAGCTTCCAATGGTCCAGTGAAGAGGCAGAAACACAATGTAGTGTATGTGGAAATACAATGTAGGGAGTCCATTTGAATGGATAGCAATTTATGTGGCTGGTCCATTTCCGAAGACAGATGAGGGAAATAGATACATCCTTGTGATCATCGATTACTTCAGCGAATGTATGGAAGCTTACGCTCTTAAAAATCAAGAAGCCGCAACAGTGCTGATATTCTGGTGAAAGAGCTGGCTTGTCGTTTTGAAATTCCTTTAGATCTGCATTTTGACCAAGGAAGAATCTTCGAGTCTGCTGTTGTCTCCGGCAACTGCGAGACATTGGGCATCCACAAAACAAGAACAATCCCACTTCACACACAGTCGGAAGGTATGGTGGAATGCATGAACAGGACCATTGGTCGATACATGTCAAAGTTTGTCTTCCAACACCAACGAGACGAGGACCAGTACCTTCACCAGTTCTTGCTCACCTACCACAGCTCTGTCATCGAGACCACCCGACAGACTCCAGCCAATGTACAGTTCGGCCGGGTACTTGAAATTTGGATTTAAGTCCAACGAGAATCTCGTAAGACATAAGACTGTGTCACTAATAGTCATAAAACGAAAAAGAATGGACGACATTCGTTAGAAGGTTCTCAACAACATCCTAGAGGCTAGTGACAGAATGAAGGAACGGTTCATTTTTCAATTTGTTAGATTACCTTGATCCTAAAAATGCTGTTAGAACAATGTTAAAGAATATAAAATGAGAAATATATTTTTATCTATTAACTTCTTTAATAAAATCTGGAAAGCTACTTATTTTACGTTGATCAAGATTGTCGAAAAATATTCGTCCATTGTAATATAATATGGAAATATTAAGGGCTTTAGTCTTTTACCTATTTAAAAGAAAAACAAATATCGCATTAATTTCGATGGATAATATGATTTAAAAAATAAAGGAAACCAAAATAATCAGCCAGTATAATGTTATAAAACACAAGTTGAAATTAAAATAACTGTAATTAAATAAGTTAAAAGTCCGATGAGATTATAATTTAATGTAACATATGTATTTTTTATAACTAAACGAATTTTTCTGTATTTTTTTTTTATTTATTTTTTTTTTTTTAAAGGCATATCAACCATATAGGTCATGGATGCCTCAAATATAATAGATAATAATTCCCTAGAGGTATGTAAATCGTTAAAGTAGCCGCCGCAAGGAGACGAGCCCATCAATGCTTTTTGAAGAACTAAAAGATATAATAAGATAAATCAAATAAATAATAAAATAGAAGCAGGAAAACTGATGTAAGTTTTATCAATTACATTTTCAGTTTAAAGAAACTACGAGCACTAGATTTTTTTAACCAATAATCGGTGGTTTAAATTCAAAATAAATTCCCGAACTCTGGAATATTGATTTTAATATGTTCGCCCGTTAAGTCGTGAGTCAAGATGGAGCCCAAGATGACGGACTGAATCGAAAATAGGTATAGGGATGTTGATGTACGCAATATTGATTCTACAATCTTTCCTTAGTTGAAAATTTACCTTAACACATTTAGATTCGTTTATTTTGATTCTCCATTTGCTTAAAAGACATTGCTGAATAGTTAAAAGGTGGTTTTGTAAAATTAAAAAAAAAAAAAGTGGTTCTGGGATGAGGATGGGAGGAGAGGATGGCTATTTCATCTGAGGGGTGTTTGTACCTGTGGAACAGAGCTTGAGTAAGAGGTTTTTAATGGAATCAGGGAGGGGCTCATGTGAATTTATGGTGAAGCTTGTAAATGTGGGTTTCAAATTTGCCCTCCAAAAGCACTGCTGAATTTTTACAGTGAGGAACTGTACACCTGCACACATCTAGCACTTTAGAGGTTTTAAGGAAATTCTAAGAGGGTCTCTTCTAGTGTTCTAATGAATGGCCAGTCAGTGGNAGGGGATCCGTACGGGTCTCGCAATCCTGACGCCGCGGGTTCAAATCCCGCCCAGGTCAATCTTTTATTTATAAAATAGAAGCTTGTCCTGAGCCATGGGTGTTTAAAAAAGGGTGGCAACCTGTAGATAGCCCCTCCCTCCAATGACCCTAAGTGGTTGCAAGGGAGGCTAACCCAGCAAAAAAAAAAAAAAAAAAAAAAAAAAAAAGAAGATATTCAAGAATCAACTGAATGAGAAATGAACGCCTTCCCTTAGATTCCTCTGATAGTTTGCCTGGAACCAGGTAACCATTGTAAGATTAAATTAAACGTCTACTCTGATCTGTTCACATCTTAATGGAACTTAGGAAATGTTCTAAGTTGTTTACACATACTTCTTTAGTACTTATACCTCAAACTCTACGAATACTTCTCAAATGTAATATTTAAATATGTTCACCTAAGCGATCTCTAAATCTCACCACTCAGAGAAAAATAAAGCTGTTCAATTAGGAAGAGAGATAGGAGCTGGTTGCGCAAGCAAGTTGAGAGAGGAGTACCCCGCTTGGGGCTTGGTAGCTGTGAACTGTCAGCTCTCTCTCTCTCACTCACTCTCTCTCTATCTCTCTCTCTCTCTCTCTCTCTCTCTCTCACTCCATCTCTTACTCATTCTCTTATCTTGAGCCCTTCTCCCACTCTCTCAATCTCTCAGCACTCCCTTCCCCCCAGCCTCTTATTTTCAAGCCTCCCTCTCTCTATTTGAGGTAGGTCGATAAACAGGGGCTATCTCTCACCAGCTTATCTCTTACCACTCGTCCTTCTCTCCTCTCGAGAGGTCTCTCCACTCTGCAGCTGATTGGCAAGGACTCCATCAGGCCGGCTCCAAGTCCGCATTCCACTCTGCCAAGGAGAGACAACTGCTTGACCAATTCAATACCATTACTGAAAATTCATTTTTAATTTATATTTAAAAACTTTGAAATTTATTTCAAATTGATAAGAATTTTTTGTAAATATAGCACATTATTAAATTGATAAAAATTAAATAAAGTCATTAGAACCATTGGTGGTTCGAGCACATTTTTAGAGGTACAAATTATGAGCATAAAATAATAACAATGAAACAAAAATGAAAATTTTGACAGTTTGAAGAGATGACAGATTAAACTAGTTAATTTGCTAGGCCAAATGTAAGATAAGTTTAAAATCACATTAAAATCAGTTCAGTAGTTTATATTTACAATTTTTATCCGATGCAGAAAGATAGATATAAATTAAATAAAGTAAAAAACGCAAATAAATAATATTTTCTTAGACACTCCCCGCCCTCTTCAATACGGCTGTTCGTTGTAGATACGGCGAAAACTAATTTATGTTTTAGATGTATTGATTCTGTTTGTCTCGTTCTTTCTTGGAGACATTAAATTTATTGAGACATTCCCTATTCAACGTACTATAGGAGTCAGTCGTTATCTGCTGTCTTCTGCAATAACGGCTTATTCCTGTAGGTATGTTGAGAATATATTCAACGGTAGAAATGACCCTTCAGATTATATACCATATTCAATATTGTTTATCAATACCACTTGACCTGCTTTAATTTAATTTAAATATATATATGTATATNTGACGAGATGATTATAGTACAGATGTAAAAGACATAGGGAAAGGCGGCATTGGGACATCATTAGAAGGGTAAGGTCAAGTCTACACCTCAGTATTCGGCAGACGAACTGGATTCTCTGTCCTCACGAGGTCCTGGAGCAAGCGATATACCATCTATACCTCCACAAAGCCTTATCTGAACATGGCAGGATGAGAAGGCAGGAGTTTTGCAATTGGGGTGACGAGATGATTATAGTACAGATGTAAAAGACATAGGGAAAGGCGGCATTGGGACATCATTAGAAGGGTAAGGTCAAGTCTACACCTCAGTATTCGGCAGACGAACTGGATTCTCTGTCCTCACGAGGTCCTGGAGCAAGCGATATACCATCTATACCTCCACAAAGCCTTATCTGAACATGGCAGGATGAGAAGGCAGGAGTTTTGCAATTGGGGTGACGAGATGATTATAGTACAGATGTAAAAGACATAGGGAAAGGCGGCATTGGGACATCATTAGAAGGGTAAGGTCAAGTCTACACCTCAGTATTCGGCAGACGAACTGGATTCTCTGTCCTCACGAGGTCCTGGAGCAAGCGATATACCATCTATACCTCCACAAAGCCTTATCTGAACATGGCAGGATGAGAAGGCAGGAGTTTTGCAATTGGGGTGACGAGATGATTATAGTACAGATGTAAAAGACATAGGGAAAGGCGGCATTGGGACATCATTAGAAGGGTAAGGTCAAGTCTACACCTCAGTATTCGGCAGACGAACTGGATTCTCTGTCCTCACGAGGTCCTGGAGCAAGCGATATACCATCTATACCTCCACAAAGCCTTATCTGAACATGGCAGGATGAGAAGGCAGGAGTTTTGCAATTGGGGTGACGAGATGATTATAGTACAGATGTAAAAGACATAGGGAAAGGCGGCATTGGGACATCATTAGAAGGGTAAGGTCAAGTCTACACCTCAGTATTCGGCAGACGAACTGGATTCTCTGTCCTCACGAGGTCCTGGAGCAAGCGATATACCATCTATACCTCCACAAAGCCTTATCTGAACATGGCAGGATGAGAAGGCAGGAGTTTTGCAATTGGGGTGACGAGATGATTATAGTACAGATGTAAAAGACATAGGGAAAGGCGGCATTGGGACATCATTAGAAGGGTAAGGTCAAGTCTACACCTCAGTATTCGGCAGACGAACTGGATTCTCTGTCCTCACGAGGTCCTGGAGCAAGCGATATACCATCTATACCTCCACAAAGCCTTATCTGAACATGGCAGGATGAGAAGGCAGGAGTTTTGCAATTGGGGTGACGAGATGATTATAGTACAGATGTAAAAGACATAGGGAAAGGCGGCATTGGGACATCATTAGAAGGGTAAGGTCAAGTCTACACCTCAGTATTCGGCAGACGAACTGGATTCTCTGTCCTCACGAGGTCCTGGAGCAAGCGATATACCATCTATACCTCCACAAAGCCTTATCTGAACATGGCAGGATGAGAAGGCAGGAGTTTTGCAATTGGGGTGACGAGATGATTATAGTACAGATGTAAAAGACATAGGGAAAGGCGGCATTGGGACATCATTAGAAGGGTAAGGTCAAGTCTACACCTCAGTATTCGGCAGACGAACTGGATTCTCTGTCCTCACGAGGTCCTGGAGCAAGCGATATACCATCTATACCTCCACAAAGCCTTATCTGAACATGGCAGGATGAGAAGGCAGGAGTTTTGCAATTGGGGTGACGAGATGATTATAGTACAGATGTAAAAGACATAGGGAAAGGCGGCATTGGGACATCATTAGAAGGGTAAGGTCAAGTCTACACCTCAGTATTCGGCAGACGAACTGGATTCTCTGTCCTCACGAGGTCCTGGAGCAAGCGATATACCATCTATACCTCCACAAAGCCTTATCTGAACATGGCAGGATGAGAAGGCAGGAGTTTTGCAATTGGGGTGACGAGATGATTATAGTACAGATGTAAAAGACATAGGGAAAGGCGGCATTGGGACATCATTAGAAGGGTAAGGTCAAGTCTACACCTCAGCATTCAGCAGACGAACTGGATTCCCTGTCCTCACGAGGTCCCGGAGCAAGCGATATACCATCTTTATCTCCACAAAGCCTCATCTGAACATGGCAGGATGCATGGATTTCTGCCGATATGTCTATGCTGAAGAGGCATTTCTTCAGAGCTGTACTCTTTTCAGATGAATCTATATATGTGAGTGATGGAAGCCTGAACAGACATAATTGCTGGTCTAACTTTAACCCTCATTAGATCCTCCAGGTAGACAGACGACATCGATGGTCAGTGAATGTATGCGTTGGAAAACTTGGCAATTCATTTTTTTGGTGGACTACTCAACGGAGCTGATAATTCCAGATTCATGGGAAGAGCAACTCCCACAGCTTGTTGAAGATGTGCCCCTTCACAGAAGACTACACATGTGGTTCCTGCAAGACTACCATGTCCTGCACGCTATCTACAGCAAACAAGAAAATCATTTTAATTCTTAGGTTATTCAACTGCAGGTTTCGGTTTCTTTATCATACCTTCTATTATTCGTCTTCATTGGTTTCTGCAAACCATCTTCAGGTTTGCAGAAACCAATAAAGGCGGATAATAGAAGGTATGATAGTTCTATATTCATTGGTGGTGAAAATAACCTTTTAGATTATTTACCATTCGGTTTCTTTCATAACTTATTAGACTCTTCAAAACTGTCAAACATGAAAATTGGGTTCATCTGTAATCCTATACTTTTCGACGCCCAAAATTTATTTATCCAACATTTAGGTGGAAAATGTAGTTTTGTGCCATATTTATGTTATATAATACTGTTGTGAAAACGTTTATTACCTTATATAAGAGGATATATTTTGTCATTTTTTTCTCTTTTATGATTGTAATAATCAAACATGGTAAATCTGCTTATCATTTTAGTCAGTTACTGCCTGACGGATTGAGCAAAAAAAACAAAAACAAAAAAAAAACCAGTTTACCGTTTTTATTGTAGTTAGTTAATACTTTTAACTCTTTTATCAGGATATATTATCAACTTTTTCTTGTACTTACATCTAAATAAGAGTGGGAAAACTAAAGAATATTTGGGAAGGTTTTTATCAGCAACCTGCTGGAGTGGTTAGAGATTTATTTGGCCAGTTGGAGAAGAGCCTGTGATCATCTATCTGGCATACAGAGGAACGAACGCCAACTGGCCGTCTGCCAGAACTGTCACTTAGAGCAGAAGATTGGAATCAGCTGATCGAGCAGACAGTGGCACACTTGGCGACCCGCCACTTCCAGAGAGATCTCTCACTTCACGCCTCATCCACGAGAGATATGAGAGGGGTGTTTTTTTTTTTTTTTTTTTTTTTTTTTTTTTTTTTTTTTTTTTTTTTTTTT
>KZ806958.1:559594-573147 GCA_000696205.2 Oncopeltus fasciatus | reverse complement strand
TTAGTATTTCGTGCCGCCTTATGCGCCTCCAATTCATAATACAGTCCACTTCTCTTCGTTCACTCACGGCTGCCACGCATTCCCAGAAGGTAAGTGCTCTGAATTTTTGGGTTTTTCTCTTGGCCGAGTTAGAGACCTTTAATTTCAGGGCCGCTTTGGAGGAAAAACTGCAGACCAGTGAGAGGACCTAGCTGTCTGCTGAAGCTACCCTGTAAGTTGCTACCTCTTACATTCTATTTTTCATTCTTTTTCTTTTATTTTCAATATTAAATATTTATTATTATTTACCAATTCCGAACCAGCGAAAACGCCGCCACATATATACTTCTTTAAATCCATTTAAATTCCCTTTACACGAAAATGGAAATTGCGTGTTAAAAGTACTTTCCTTGTAGGTAGCAATATTGGAGAGTGTCGCAGTGGAGGGATATATCCAATCACGGAGATTCCCTGGACAAGGGCGCTAACAGATGACCTCCTGCAACAGGTAGGACTAGCCGTTCTCCGCTTTTATTTCACTTAGCTACTTTTTCTATCTCTTTGCTGATACAAACCACCTGAGAGCTTCATCATCAATCTATCTCTCATTCTACCTCTTTGCTCTACGAACTTATCTTCCAGCTCCGATGAACTTTTTTCTCCAATTTGTTTCTCATATAGTATGATATCTTTTAATGTCCATTAAATATCAGTATGTTTCTTATTTCTTTATAATTTCTTTATATTTTTGTCGCATTAACTTCTTACCGACCCAAAGTTTATTTTCATATTCAATCTGTTTCTCACGCAGTGTCCTTTCATCTAAAATTTATTTATTATTCCTACCTCTTTGCTATTATTAGTAATCTTCCCAAAACTTTGCTCTCAAATGCCATAAGTAGTCTTTCCTTTCTTTAATCTGCCTCTAAATTCTAGTACTTTGTTTAATCTTTATTTCGATGTCCTTTCTTCCCTAATTCTCTCTCTCTCAGTGCCTTTTTATCCTCAATCTGTCTCGTATATTTAACTTTTCTCTCGTGCCTTAAATAAATTAAATGTAATTTGTTAAATAACGATTTTATTTGTGCTATTTAATACCACGTTAAATTTTATATAATAAAGGCAAAAAAGCAAAAAAAAAAATCTTACTACCTCAGCCGGGACTCGAAACTGGGTCTCCTGCTTTCCAGGCAAGTATGCTGACCACAACACCACCGAGGCAAACTAGATAATGTCTCCAGCTCCCCGCACTTTACTCCGAGTCTAAACCACCTAAGTAAGACGAATATGTCGTCTTATTCTCGATGGAGCTAAAGTTGTCGGCTGTTTGTAAGACATTTTTTCCTAATAGGATCAAATTGCCGACAACGTTAGCTCTTTCGAATATAAGACTAAATATTCGTCTTACTTGAGGGTTTAGACTCGGAGTAAAGTACGGGAAGTAGAAGGAATTATCTGGCTAGCCTCGGTGGTGTAAAGGCTAACATACTTGCCCGGAAAGCAGGAGACCCGGGTTCGAGTCCTGTCTGAGGTAGTAAGGTTTTTTTTCTGGCTCCCTTGCGTTTCTTGTATAAATTTAATTTATTTTACTGAATGCAATAAATACATTCTTTAAAGAAATATTAAATATGAATGAAACCTATAGCGTCCATTTTATTTGTAATAAACCTATTACACATATTGTAATATGTGCACCACCTAAAGCGACCCTTTTACCCTTAGGTATGTGCGGGTTATGGTGAGAATATATCTACGGACGCTGTGCTCCGAGGACCATTACAGATGAAGTAACCGGTGAGGCATAACCGGCGATTATAGGATGTATGACACACGAAGACAGGTGTGTCATGTACTCACTAACGTGAGTTATGTCATGTACACTACTAACGTGTACGTAAATTTCTTAATATCCTTTAAAAAATTGTTCCCATCCGTGAATATATATATACTATAAAATGAAAATAATGTGTCTTCATTTGTTTTTGCAGTCAGTTTCCCTCAGGAGAGAACTCACTGAAGTAACTACCCACCAGTGACAGGACTATAGCGGACCATGGTAGTCAACATCAGAAGTAATAATGGAGGAAAAGGACTTGGGGGAATGGGATTCGAAAGCAGGACCATGAGCATATGGAAGTCACTAAGTTTGCCTCATTATATGTATATATATATATATATATCGGTGTGTGTAGAATATTTTATATCCAGCATCTATACAGGGTGTTTCGCAAGTAGATGACAATATGCAAGATGGAATAACTAGATCAAAAATGTAGTTAAACGCCGCCAACCGCATGATTCTATCTTATTCCGTTGCACAGATATGCCGTTCCAAAGGTAATTTTGTGAAAACCGTGTTTTTTGTAGGAAAACCTCAATTTTCTCTGCTTCAACACATTTTTTTTCAATGTTCCATCACAGTTTTGAATTCACCATTAAATTTTCTTTAAGTCTAATGCACATTCAATGTTCATAGTATCATTTCAAAAGCGCGATAACAGATCAAGAAATAAAAATTTTAAAAAAATGTTGTCAGCGACAAATTTTCGAGGATCACTGCTCTTCCAAAAAAAGTCCNGGGGGGGGGGGGGGGGGGGGGGGGGATTGATCCCTCCTCGCCAGCAGCTGATGACTTCCTTTGAGACGAGCGCCAATGGGGTGAGTGTGCGGCCAGCGCACTCTATTATTCACGGGTGCAAGCTAATGGAAGCCCCCGCGAAAACTCTAGCTTCATCGCACACTCTGCCCCAAACTTCCTCCATATTTGGCTCTGCTAACTGATTCTCCTCCCAGCGCACCTGCTTCGTTACGCCAACTTCTTCGTTATATATAGAGCACCTTCGCGCTGTAGATGTAAAAGCTCCAAACCCTTAGTCTGGATTCACTTTGCTCTTGTAAAACCTTATGACGAGTAACTTGCCGTTATTATCATTTATTATAATTATTGTTTTCGTAGTGGTATTTAATTCCACGTAAATTATAAACAATAAATTCTAGGGAATAGAATAAAAAATCTATATGTCTCAGCCAGGGCAAGAACCTGGATCTCCACCGAGATCTCAACCAGTTACACCACCGAGACTAGCCTGATAAGTTATTAAATTCCCCGCACTAGTGTCGAGAGTCTAACCTCCGAGAAAGACGAATACATCGTCTTATGCTGGAAGGAACTGACATTGTCAAGCTATTTATCAGACTTATTTACTTTTTATTGTCATTTATAAATATTAATTTAGTTGTGGTATTTGAAATACACTTAAATTTTAAACAATAAATACAAGGAAAGTTTTTCAGAGTTAGCATTCTACATGGATCTTAATATTATTCCTTATAAACAGGACAAAAGGAACAAAATGCTTTTTATGGCTAAATGGGCGATTTAATCAAAATTATTGGCAAGCGTGCAAATATTGCTTTCAGCATATGACATCTATTTCTTATTACACTCTTTCAAAGCTTTCAAAATGTTAGTGAAGAAAATGCAAATGACGTCTTATAAATTAATGGATCTACGTCACTGTAAAATCTGGTAGCATTGTTGTAATCTTTAGACAACTTATGAACAGGAATTTTGGGGATCTAATGTTTCATTCATTTTCTTTCCTCTTTTACTTAAAAATACATTTTAATTTTTGAGAGCTACATAAATAGAGATAAGTTTAAAAACCATATTGTACAAAATTTTGGTTGATTTCACAAATGAAAAAGTAACTTTATGATTTTTAAATAATTAATTAATTGTGGTAGGTAACCCCACGCTAAACTACATATCTACAAGAAATGCAAAGGGAGCCAGAAAAAAAAAATTCTTACACCACAGCCGGGAATAGAACCGGGTCTCTCTACATTACCCGGAAAGTAGGAGACACTGGTAAAGTAGTTCGATTTCCGGCTGTGGTAGTAAGATATTTTTTCTGGTTGCATTTCTTGTAGGTAACTTAATGACACATATTTAAATGAAATAAATTACTCTCATAATAAGTAGAGCCAGATAAATATTTATAAGAGAGAAAGGGGGGAGCAAAAAGAAATTTTTAATAAAAAGATGCAATTTGCTTTAGAAATTATTGCAAAAAAATGTTTTTAATGCATGATAGATGTCTTCTTGAACTCTAATACATATCTCAAATCTTAATATTGCAAGAAGAACATTATCTTTCCCCCTTTTGGCAGTTTACTGGAGACCTCGGCAATTTAGACAGGAGTGGGTTATCGTGGGTAGTGATTTTTGTATATGCCGAAGATAAAGAATCTAGTGGAGGATTCTTGCCGAGGTCTCCATTAAACTGCCAAAAGGGGGAAAGATAATGTTCTTCTTGCAATATTAAGATTTGAGATATGTATTAGAGTTCAAGAAGACATCTATCATGCATTAAAAACATTTTTTTGCAATAATTTCTAAAGAAAATTGCATCTTTTTATTAAAAATTTCTTTTTGCTCCCCCCTTTCTGGAGATCTGGAGAACATAGGGGCCGAGGAATCGAACCATTGTACCTTATCCACCTCTCCTCAAACATGGCTATCTCCTAACACCGTAATTACGTCAACTATGTCATTCGGTCTGTTGGGAGGCGTCTCGCACAACTGATGTCAGCAGAAATAATAAAAGCGGAAAAGTAAAGTAAGAACTTCTCTTAGACTTCTTCAGGAATCAGATAATTCTCTTTAGATGATTCGCATATTGATAAAATTTGGAATTTTTGGGATCTAATAATGGATAAGTAATATTATTAGACGTTTTTTTGTTGGGGTTCGGTCAAGGTAGATCCAAAAAATTCAAATTTAAGAAATTTGTATTTTTCAAAATGGTCTGCCAAAGTTCGGCTTACATTTTAAGCCATCTTCAGAGCTATCATGAAGACGAGAGGGGACGTCGAGTCATCAAATCCCATTTTCATGACTGAGAGGTAGGTTTTGAAACTTGTGAAGGTGGACAGATAGTCTTAAAAAAATACACATTTTTAAATTTGTATCTTTTTGGATCTACCTTGACCGAACCCAACAAAAAACATCTAATAATAATATCTACGTTCAAAAAAACTATTTATTTGGTAAGAAATATTGTTTGAGGTGATGCTATTAGTGATACAACACTTCAATTTTGACGTAAAATTTTTAAATTCAAGAAAAAATTTGAAAGAATGTATATTTTTTTATTGGAGAAATCCCCCCCAAAATTGTAAACAATGTGTTCTAAGATGATTTTAGTTGGGGTTCGGTCGAGGTAGATCCAAAAAAACACAAATAAAGAAATGTATTTTTTTAATGAAGGATTATCTGCCAACGTTTCGGCTTACATTGTAAGCCATCTTCAGGGCTGTAGAGTTTCTACTTTTTAACTTATCTCTTCCTTGTGGCACACATACACATTCACTGATATTTATAATAAAAAGAGATTCAGATTGAAGTATTACATCTCTTATTCATTTGTCGAATAACAATATAAATAGTGAATACATGTGTGTGAGTATATTCACTAAATGTATGTTTATGTTGATATTTATTAGATGACTGTACTTTTTGGAACTTAAAATATCTCTTCATAGACGTAAACATTCCCTTTAGATAGAAATATACGACAAGAGCTGCTGTTTTTATGTATTTCCAAGTGGCTGTGGAATTATGTTATGCACTAACTGAATATCGATAGGGCTGTAAACAGAAGACGTATAAAGCAGTTTAAAACCTTCCGTAAACATTGCGGTTTTCGCAAAACCGGGAAGAAACATTGTTGATAACAATTAAAGCGAGGGAATAGAATACAAAATCAAACTGTCCCAGTTAGGACTTGAACTTGGATCTCCTGCTTTCCGGGCCGGTAGTGCAATTGATAGCATACCGGCCCGGAAAGCAGGAGATCCAGGTTCGAGTCCTGGCTGGGACAGTTATATTTTGTATTCTATTCTCTCGCATTAATTGTTTAAAATTTAAGTGGGATGATACACCACAACTAAATTAATATTTATTGTTGATGACTTAGGAATGAAGTTGTGGGTCACATAAAAAGCGAATTTCCTTATCTTCCCAGTGGCAATATTGACTTTGGAAATTAGGATTTCTTTTTGTTAGGATTTGATCACTTCTGAAAGGGTTCTTGCTCTGGTCCTCCTTAAGAGGAGTCAAAAATAAAGTAAAAGGTATGTGCACTAAATTTTGCTCTGACCGGTAAAAGACAGAGCAGTCTTTTTTTTTTTCTTTTTTTTTTCTAATTTATCCTTAAAAACCGTTTTATGTATTATATTTAAAGTTATATTTTACGCCTATTAAATTACATAATATTTTCATAACTCAAAACAAAAATCAAAATATTACGATTAAAAATGATGTCATCTTCTAAACCACCTCTTCCATTCACACGATTTCAATTAAAAATGAATAATTTGAAGGATTTGCAGCGAAAACCTATATATATATATATATATTTAATCATAAATTATTTCAATGTACTTAACAAAATAAAAAAAATGCGAATTATTTTATAGATTTCAACTAATACGATATAGGTAAGACACGAGGTTCGAGAAGTGAGGGAGGGGAGGTACAAAGTCCGGGACTCGATCAAATTACTAGTCAGTGCTCATTGGATACTGAGGGGAGAACCGTATTTTGTGACACTCTGTAGGTGAGTCTGATCGCTATTTATTGACATAATTTATTTTTTTATTTGTAAAAAAATTATTTTATTTGTTTGTAAAATTATTTTGTATATTTAGAAAAATTTGTTTAATTTTTAAAGATTTATTTATTGGATTTAATTTTAAAAAAAGGCTATATATTCTTCATCTCTTAATTTCTCAAAATTCCTGTAATTTTCAGAAAAAAAGAAGTAATATATTATATTAAGTAGTTAACTACTGATCTTTCAAAGCGTTTGGTAAATTCGAATGGAGTAAATTACCATTTATGAGTTATTTAATTATTAATATTTCCATTATAGGAACGTAAATTGGGAAACGTAGTTCCCTAAGGAAATCTCTTTACACCCCAGATACACTTTGTTTATTCCCTCAAAATAGATCGATATGTTTTGATTGCGTTCACTTCAATTTGTACTTTCTCTCTCTCTCTCTCACGTCATCTTGACATTCCCTACGTCAATAAGCCAAGTTCATGTTTACAAATGATCTTTTAATGAACCACCTCACGTGCGGTGTACCTTGATAAAAGTCCCTGTACTCATGCTATAAAGCTCTTCTCCACTTAAGTTTTAGTGAATATCGATTTATCGAGTATCAAGATCGAAAATAAATTGCATAGATAAATAGCTAATAGCTGTTATCTTGAGGCAATTCTTCTGGTGTCTTCTATGCTTCTACTTTGCAAAACTGCAATAAATATAAATATTGAGTGTTACTACTCACCCTCTACTACAACCTGTGTACTCACCGCTGAATACTTATATGCAGCGATATTCCAATGATCTCTCCAGTTCTGCACCCCTAGAAAGCCCTTTATCTGTCGTTAACCCCCCACACGTGACTTATATTCTTTGCTCTTACTTTTCATTATCAAAAAGTGAGAGAGTAGTGAACTCAAATATCCTAGATAATAGTTAGAGTAGCTGGAATGGAGTTTTCCCCTCAATTTATTAGGGGCATGTTCTGAAGGGGGGCTTCTGAGCACTGAGTGCTTGGTAACTGGGCCTCTTCTTTAAATACACCCTTAAATATATGACAATCGAGCTTAGTAAAACTCACATGGAACCAAAGGCCACTTAATAAAAAGTAAATTATTATATTTCAGGGCAGCAAATTTCTTAAAATCAACTTAAAGCCTTAGTTAAGCACTCATTTCATCCATTCTACTTGAAATTTCCCCTTAAATTGATTGGCTATTCTCCTAATAAAATAAAAAATATTATTTCTGAGTTTGACAACCCCCTCTCTTCCCTGACCCAAAGAGAATCTTTTTATTAAATACTATAGTTATATTTATATTTATTTCCATCCAGTTTTTGCCCTTACAGTGTACTCTATTTTAGTTATCACTCATCATACCTGTTTCATATTAATGAATGGTAGATAAATAAAATATACATAAATATCTTATTCACAGTTTTATGATACATGATAATACCGTGAAAAACGNGAGCGAGCGACATGACCAGGCCGAAACGCGATCCGACACTGACTGGAGACAGAGAGTCATTTCTTCTGACTCTTTGCCTGACATAGCTCTGTGTGTTAGTGTCTGTGTGTAATAGATAAAGATCGTACAGACAGACACACACACACACAGGAGAGAAGTGCGCGCCATATTCTCTGCCTAAATGCAATTACTCCTCATTAAGTGTGTCCTAGCCCAAGAACTAGCGCGCAGGTGGCCAATTGAATTAGCCTCTACCCAGAATCTGATGGCCCCTAACACTACATTTCTACTCCCCTCATTAAGTGTCCAAGCCCAAGAACTAGCGCGCAGGTGGCCAATTGAATTAGCCTCTACCCAGAATCTGAAGGTCCCTGCCACAGAAACTACTTTCCTACTCTGCTAGATTCAAAAATCAAAAAGTTTCTATTCTTTTATCTGTCATCTTCAACTTATAACTTTATTTGAAACGAATGAAGATATTTTTCAAATACTTATATATATGAAGTATTTGAAAAATATCTTCTTAATATTACTGTGATAAGATTGGTTTCTTACTGGGAAATTAGACAAAATGATTAACTAAACACAAATGTGTATGTGTTTCCGTAATAACTATTTCACCCCAAATTCTTTTCTTTATCTAAATAAAACTTGGCCTGAAGCCCTCACACAAACTAATGCCATAACAACGTTTTCAGTTGTCTTTAGACTCAGAAAATTTCTAGCCGCATTAACCTTTTTGTAACACGAGGCACGACTTTCCAACCTACTTTGCGGCGTCTTTCTTTATCATGTTATTCCATCTCATTCTTGGTCTTCTTTTCTGATGGGTTTCATCCACGAAATTTTGTTCAATGTTATGGAAATACCATTTTCATTTAGCCACATGCCCTACCCATTGCAATATATTTGCCTCCATATCCCCAAATCTTCATATCCACTTGGATCCAGTTATTTATCGTAGGATTATACCTTAAATGCTTTATATTTTTCTCTCTAGGGTATTTTATTTATTATTTAATATTTTATTATTTAGGGCCCACATTTAAGAGCCATTGATCAGTAGTTGCTTTACGATTACATATTAACTTTAGCGCCATATATTTCTTTAGCATGCAGGCAACTAAGATGAAGACTCACTAAATCACACTAAGGATTCTACGATTCAACTTAGAAAGTTGATCATTGATTTAAATTATCATAGGCCTGTGGAGTTCGGAAAAAAAAATTCTACTTTTGGGAAGGTTATATATTTCGTTTTATCTATGGCGATTTGTATGGAACTCTACCGGTACTAAGGCACAGATTAGGTCTTCTTATTGCTGATGCATACACTCATTACTTTACAATTAATGCGTCACAAGGCTAAATAACATAGTTAAAAAGAAGGTTCTTGTAGCAACCATGATTTGAAATCGAACGCTTCAGTATTGTCTCCTCGTAAAAGATCCCCCTGATTTATTATTGTTGTTGTTGAGTCAGATATTAATATCTTTGAGTACATAAAGAACCAAATCCTGTCATGATTTTCAACATATTGACAATGAATAGAGGTTATGAGTCCCTATATTTATATAATATATACTTATATTGTAATTGTTATTGTTTGTAACATAATATGTTAACAAAATGTTATAGCAGATTGCTGGGAGTTATTTGGTAAATTATTACTAGGTATTATTTAATGGATTGTTGTAGAAAAATATATATAATAATAAACTATTCATGAGAGGGAATAGAATAAACAAATCTATCTGTCCCAGCCAGGAATCGAACCTGGATCTCCTGCTATCCGGGCCGGTGCACTTACCAGTTATGCTACCAGGACGCGCTAGTTATCTCATTCAATTCCCTCTACACTAGCAAGAGCCTAACCCACGAGAAAGGCGAGAACCTCAAGTTCAAGTGAATAACGAGAGACTAATAATAGCTTGACAATGTCAACGTCTTCCAGCATAAGACGATGTATTCGTCTTTCTCAGAGGTTAGACTCTCGACACTAGTGAGGGGAATTTAATAACTTATCAGGCTAGTCTCGGTGGTCTAACTGGTTAATGCGCTTGCCCGGATAGCAGGAGATCCAGGTTCGATTCCTGGCTGGGACAGATAGATTTGTTTATTCTATTCCCTCTCGTGAATTGTTTATTATTATATATATTTTTCTACAACAATCCATTAAATAATACCTAGTAATAATTTACCAAATAACTCCCAGCAATCTGCTATAACATTTTGTTAACATATTATGTTACAAACAATAACAATTACAATATAAGTATATATTATATAAATATAGGGACTCATAACCTCTATTCATTGTCAATATGTTGAAAATCATGACAGGATTTGGTTCTTTATGTACTCAAAGATATTAATATCTGACTCAACAACAACAATAATAAATCAGGGGGATCTTTTACGAGGAGACAATACTGAAGCGTTCGATTTCAAATCATGGTTGCTACAAGAACCTTCTTTTTAACTATGTTATTTAGCCTTGTGACGCATTAATTGTAAAGTAATGAGTGTATGCATCAGCAATAAGAAGACCTAATCTGTGCCTTAGTACCGGTAGAGTTCCATACAAATCGCCATAGATAAAACGAAATATATAACCTTCCCAAAAGTAGAATTTTTTTTTCCGAACTCCACAGGCCTATGATAATTTAAATCAATGATCAACTTTCTAAGTTGAATCGTAGAATCCTTAGTGTGATTTAGTGAGTCTTCATCTTAGTTGCCTGCATGCTAAAGAAATATATGGCGCTAAAGTTAATATGTAATCGTAAAGCAACTACTGATCAATGGCTCTTAAATGTGGGCCCTAAATAATAAAATATTAAATAATAAATAAAATACCCTAGAGAGAAAAATATAAAGCATTTAAGGTATAATCCTACGATAAATAACTGGATCCAAGTGGATATGAAGATTTGGGGATATGGAGGCAAATATATTGCAATGGGTAGGGCATGTGGCTAAATGAAAATGGTATTTCCATAACATTGAACAAAATTTCGTGGATGAAACCCATCAGAAAAGAAGACCAAGAATGAGATGGAATAACATGATAAAGAAAGACGCCGCAAAGTAGGTTGGAAAGTCGTGCCTCGTGTTACAAAAAGGTTAATGCGGCTAGAAATTTTCTGAGTCTAAAGACAACTGAAAACGTTGTTATGGCATTAGTTTGTGTGAGGGCTTCAGGCCAAGTTTTATTTAGATAAAGAAAAGAATTTGGGGTGAAATAGTTATTACGGAAACACATACACATTTGTGTTTAGTTAATCATTTTGTCTAATTTCCCAGTAAGAAACCAATCTTATCACAGTAATATTAAGAAGATATTTTTCAAATACTTCATATATATAAGTATTTGAAAAATATCTTCATTCGTTTCAAATAAAGTTATAAGTTGAAGATGACAGATAAAAGAATAGAAACTTTTTGATTTTTGAATCTAGCAGAGTAGGAAAGTAGTTTCTGTGGCAGGGACCTTCAGATTCTGGGTAGAGGCTAATTCAATTGGCCACCTGCGCGCTAGTTCTTGGGCTAGGACACACTTAATGAGGAGTAATTGCATTTAGGCAGAGAATATGGCGCGCACTTCTCTCCTGTGTGTGTGTGTGTCTGTCTGTACGATCTTTATCTATTACACACAGACACTAACACACAGAGCTATGTCAGGCAAAGAGTCAGAAGAAATGACTCTCTGTCTCCAGTCAGTGTCGGATCGCGTTTCGGCCTGGTCATGTCGCTCGCTCTCTATGCAGTCTCTACAGGCGGTCACAGTCACAGTAATAAAGAGGTAAGTTCATTTATTATTACATTTATATACATTTTATTATTAATCTTGATAAATGATATCTCATTATTTTTTTTATTATACATTTTTATATATTTGTTAATTAGCTGTAAGTAATTTGTCCCCTTCTATTTATCAGATTACTTATTTCTTAGTAAGGGCAGTAGATTCTATTCTTATCAGTCAACTTCATATATATCTTTATTTAATTATTACTATTACTATCANATTTTTGCAAGATATAAATTAAAATTATTCTTGTACATTAAGTCAAATTAATTGAAAGAGCAATAACCAAAAAAAAAAAAAAATTCAATATATTGATGTTAAACAATTTAAACTTTTATTATAATTTAAAGTAATTCTGTTTGTTCTTGAGGAGTAGTTATGAAAACCTCTTATTCATTATTTTCAAATTTATAATAAAAAGTTTAAAAGAATCTATGAGAATTATTAATTAAATTCACAATTTTACCTTCATCTGAATTAACGATTCAACAAAAACAACAAATACAAAATATAAAATATTTTTTTGTGATTAAACAAACAATTATCGATCAAGGGATATTATGATGAGTACAAAATACGATTAAATGATATTAAACTTTATATAACGATAAGGTTTTTGAATCCAAATTTCTTTATAAATGTATGTAATATGTTAATTAAGTTAATTCAGCTTTCAAAGTAATTTTTTGTCAATAAACCACACACCTTTTTATAAAAAATAAAATAATTGTGTTAGAAAAAAGTAATTTTACTACACAACACTAATATTAAACTAAATTTAATGTCGTTATGTTTTTTTAAAATCATTTTTTACTTAGATAAACTGAGGAATATGACTTTCTTTATGATTTTTTTATTCTTTATTAGCTCGGAATAAATATATTTTTATGACAGTGGAATCAGTGGCAATTGTCTTCCTAGTTTGAATTAATTATAGATTATTAGCAAGCATTTATACATAAGTATATTTATAAAAATATTTATTTCATGGATTCTGAAAACCATTGATATAAGAAAAACATCTGGTACCGCATAAGTTGCAATTTTCATATAATTAAAATCATGCTATAACCTGTTTACAGCTGGTTCTACATGTATTTTAAAAAAATACGATCTACGTGTTTATAGTTAAACTCATAGGTTGCTCATGTGATGATGATATAAAATCTTAGGAGATAAATCTACAGTACGCTAGGGACAATTTTATTGGTGAAGAAGAGACGAGGAAGGGGTAGACAAGTGACTACAGGAGATGATTGGGCGTTAACGTGCAGGGTGGGGGGCCTTCCCCCCGGTATGTATCTGTATTACATCAGTGCGCAAAATCCATTCTGTCCCCGTGTAAAAATGTATTCTGTGCGTTAGTCCTCTCTGGAACGGTTCGTATCTCAGTCTTCTCTGAACACTCCCCCTCAGCCATCAACCAATTGTCAGAGCTGGATGAGGTCGAGTCATCCATTTGTGGGCGAGATGGGTGATGAGATTCGAAAAACACACAAATTCCGACAACTATAATAATTACTAGTCTTGCGAAAAAATACTTTTTTTTTACCCAGGCAAGAAAGATAAACAAACAAAAAAAAAAAAAAAAAAAAAAAAAAAAAAAAAAAAAAAAAAAAAAAAAAAAAAAAAAAAAAAAAAAAAAAAAAAAAAAAAAAAAAAAAAAAAAAAAAA
>KZ806958.1:514785-528052 GCA_000696205.2 Oncopeltus fasciatus | reverse complement strand
TATTATTAGTATAATGTATTATTATAAATATGAAAATTTTTTGTTCATAATATAGAATGATGGTGAAATTTCGAGTAATATTTAAAATATAGTAATCAATTTCGGTATTTTACCTTATCTTGTATACAGAAAGGAAAACCAAAATTTATATTTTTTATATATTCGTCATCATAAGCGTTCCGTCAAAAATATGTGTACAGCAAAATAGATATAAAATGTAATTTTATAACATATATGTTTTGTGATATTTAAAAAAAAAATACTATTATTAAGGAAAATATAAAATAATTAATTTTCTAGTATATCAACGATGATTAAGCGCCTCCCCCTCTTCTTCTTCCTGGCCAGTCTGCAATTATGCTTAGTGGTCATATATTTTATGCTCATTGTTCTCTGAGGTTGGTTAATTTAATGTCCTACTTTACTCTTAATAATATCCATAATTAATGAAACATAGTAAATCTGCCTACTAAACTATAGTAAACTTCTCGTAAACTAGGTAGGTGTAAAAAATCAATCAATTGATCGTGATTTTTCAATGAAAATCACTACTGCTACATATCTCTTCGGGAAATTAAATCTGTAAATTTACATATGGTGGTTAATTTTGTTCAGTTCATTAATGGCTAAAGATATTCGTAAGGGTGGTGGGGATGGAGAGAGAACAAACGTATAGATAATCACCAATATTCGTTTATGTTAAACCCGCGAAAAAAGTTCCTCATCATGGTAAGTGTAACATATGTCTTTCTGACATTTATATAACATAAATTTTTGAGTAAAAGCTCTTACTAAAAAATTCTCAATAAGTGGTATGGTTATGCGGGCCTTTTCTTATTTTCAAAATTTATATAACCAATTTAGTATTTAAGAAACCGTAAAATCAAGTAATTTTTTTTCTAAATCAATATTTACTTCTATGTATGTAGTCGTATATAAAATATCTAAAAACATCTAAACCAATACCTAATAATTATACAGAGCAACATATATACCAGTATCCCATATCTAGCAACCTAACAACTTTGTCTATACCAACAATTAGAAAATACCTATACCTAACAATATATTAATACTTAATAAAAACAATATGCATACCGATAGGGCGTAATAAAATTGTTTTAAAATAATCATTTAATTGGAGATATTTAAAAAATTAATTATGAATTCTTATTCCTTTCCCTATTTTTTTTACTCGAACAGCCTAAAGCCAGCCCGTGGCTTACTCAGACTTTACAGATAAATTTTGTATTTATTCCCATCTACGCTCGTTTTAAAAGAAGCATTCCAAATCTGCTTTGTTGACGCAGCATTTGCGTGACGTAAATATAAAAATGTTTTATGTTATGAATGACGTATCATCCATTGTATTTTTGAATGTTATTTTAATTGAATTAAGAGCAGCCACCTCCTACTAGCACCATTCGCCTTGGAGGAGACAGCCACTCTGGCTAGAGTTGAGAGAGCCATCTTGGGGTTAAGTATTATCGGATAATAACTACCCTTATATATATTATNTATATATATATATATATATATATATATATATATATATATATATACTTACCCTTATAACCTGAAATATCACAAGTTACTGAATCCATAGACAAGAATCGCCAGGTTGATTTTTAGGTTAAGACATTCGCACTTAATTCCATAAGAGAATTGGCTGTTGGATTGTGAGAACCACTTTAAATGAAACTGAACAAGAAGTAATATGGAAAGAAATGAATAAACTAAATAAATAAATAACCTACATGTGCTGGTATGTGGTTATAGTACGACTAGCGGAGATGACCTATATTTAGTTTAAGCGATACGTTGAGCCAGTCAAACTCCGGAGAGATATTGAAACCGAAGATCAAAGCAAGCTAGAAACTTAGCTCAAACTTTTCTCATAAATACGGAGGTGTGATTTTATATTATAACTGATATTTTTCAAATTATTATTAATTAGCATGCTTGCTATTATATACAATATCTCGAAAATTTGAGGAAAAATTCATATTGAACTTAAAGTTTAAGACTGTAATTAGGACGCTCCTCTGACGTTTGCTGCTATTAGTCATCTCGTCGATCCTTTAGTCTTGTACGTTTAAATCAATCCACTTTTGAAAAATCGTTCTTAGACAGCGCCTGCTCGAATTTTTACTTAAACAAATTTAGTACGTGGAAACATTATTTTTTGGCTTACACACTTGTTCAAAGGAGGGGAGAGGTGAAGTTTAATAATACCTGTAGAGAGATCAAAGCTTTGTCAAGAAGAACCCGAAGATAACTGTCTAAAAAGAAAAATCCTTTTATCTCGGCTTTTCAATCATTGGAAAAATACGCCAAGGAACCCTTCTTTATTCAGATTTTTTAATATTTCGTGTCTGCAAATTAACTCCTCTTCAGGGGGCACTTTGAGCGAATGGGCCTTTCTTTCATTTCTGTTTTGATTAATTTTCTAATTTTAGATAGATCGCTTTTGTAAAAAGTCAAAAGGCCTTAGGAAGTGGAAATTAATAATAAATTAGACTGGCCGTAAATAAAAGAAGAGAAAGCTAATTTGCTTCACAGTCTGAATATTGGAAACAAATTAATTATAAATATGCAAAAGATTTTAAATTAGTATTTAAATTCCCATTTATTTTTTTTATGACTTTTAAGACAAGGAAACTAATAATGAATTTTATAAATAAAAGTTTAAAAAAATAAATATACATATAACAAATAACTTAATACTAACTCAATCGAAATGAATATGAATAAACAGGAGTATTATTAAGAGTATAAAAAATACAAAAATATATACAAACAAATAAATTGACTCAAAAGTTAATTTTTTCTTCTGTCTGAGTAAGAGCGACTTTTTTCTTTTAAAATTGAATATTCTTTGTTATTATATTTTGGTGAAATCTATTATTTTATTTATTCTCCTAAATATAATTATTTGGAGTTGCGGCACTGGCCGTTCTCCCCCTTATGCCAATGCCACTCACAGCCATTGAACAACATTGTGAGCAAATACAAAATGTAAACTTACTTACAGAATGAAATCACCAAAAAAAAAAAAAAAAATTTAAAAAAATTGCAAATTTAATTACAAAATATTTTGCCAATGGTCATTTAACAAATTTTCCGCAAACCCTTGAAAAAAAAATTTTTTCTTTTTCTTTTCCAGGCGAGCAACATGAGTGACTTTAGAAAATGTATTATATGCATTATGTATCTGCCAAAGAAAATTATGGACCATTCAGAAATATCAAGAGTTGTATATGCTCTCTAGCGTCAAAAATTGTATAAAAAAATAAATAAATCAAATTCAGTATATCAGATGGAGGTATACTTGAGAATACTGACATTTCATCTGCACTTGTATTGGCTACTTGAAGCTTATTATTCACAGTGGACAATGAGTTCTCAGACTCGACTGCAGTCTTTAGTATTCCCATATTGCGTACTTCTTGTACAAATGAGGATTACTTCTGAGGAGTAGACAGTACTGCCCTGGAAGGTTGTTGGGGAAGTGTCTGGGGGCGTTTAGAGTCTCATGAGCGACATCAGATGGTCGTAAACTTGATGAGTCGGCCGCCATCTTTACCGACGACAGCTGAACTGCCTGCTCTGTCTTGCCTAGACAACTCGTTTCAGTTCCACATACAGATCCGTTATCCAGCTTGGTAGAGAAGCACAATACCGTGTAATTACTTATAATTAACATGTAAATATTAACATTTTCCTTGCTTAAATTAATAATTTATTTAGGAGACTAGACGTTTCCGAACGAAACACTCCATAGTTGAACAAGAGTTTGGTGCTAGAGATTGCATATATTCTATCGAGAGTAAGCTGTACTGCGTTGGTGCCTTCCTCGATCTCAAGCATTTGTTAGGGTTAGGTATGGCAGACAATTGCAATTGACTATTGTACAAATTACACCAAATCCATCCTCCCAAGTACTCTTTACCTTAATCCTAAGCTTCTGATTCACTGACCGCTTCTTTAGGTTTCGACAAAGATCAGATTACTGAGTGGAGGAGTTCCGCAAGGTATTGTGCTCAGGCCTATCCTTTACGTCCTATACACTAATGATATTTCTTCTCATTCTTATTTATTTTGCAGGTTGATTAAAAAAGATTATCTTCTAATAATAAAAAGTAACCTTAAACGAAATATTCTGAAATTTTTGTTAAGAACATTTTTGTGACAAGGTATAACCTGTAGATTGAACGAACTCTAGTTCATGGATTGACAGCTGAAATGAAAAGTCGTCGTTTGCAGCTGAATGTTTACCGCAGTCGTCTCCTCACAGCTGATCGTATATGTTTACTACAGTCGTCTCCTCACAGCTGATCGTATATGTTTACCGCAGTCGTCTCCTCACAGCTGATCGTGTATGCTAACAGGTGACCGGTGCTCACATCTGACCCAGAGCCAAGCCGAGCTGGTCCGGAGGGTAGCGGTCGATACAGACTTCTCTTTCAATTAAAAGCCGCCCGCTCAGTACCCTCTCTCTCGCTCTCGTTCCTTCCCCCAATCCACATTCCTTCTATCTCCCACTCTATTTCTCTCTTTTACACTTAGTTTTTTCACAGTTTTTCCTTAAGGCAACTTTTCAACCAGATGTTCTTTCAATTTCCAAAATTTAAATTAATTTCTAGAAAGACCATATTTTCCTCCATAATAATAATTAAAAAAAATTATCTCCTTCGGGAGGACTTTAAGAGATGCATCTCGCTGACATGATCCAGACTTATTTGGATCATATTTCAGAGTCAGTGCGATAAACCCTTCTGCAGATTATCTTACCCTCACTCAAATCTGACCAGGCGCTGACACAACTCCTAGAGCTCCCAACTTTCGGTCTCTTCTCCCTCTCAACTGTGATGTATGTCTATACACTGAACTCCGTAAACTACATACAGTGTGTAGTAGAAGTAAACAATATATAATTTAAAGAGAAGCTATGTTACTTCTCAAACGCCATCGCTAACATGTTGGTAATACCCAAACCTAGGTATTAGTTCTTACCCTTATTCGTTGCCTAGGAACTCGCCCTTCTCTTGACCTAACAATATCTTAGAATTCCCTCGTAAATCGACCGTCGTTCGATTTTTCAATCGTTCCTTTCATCACTCCCTCGGCGTGTCAGCTTTTGCTTTCTGTCCTTGACTTTCCTCATTTTGACACAGCGCGATTGTAAGGCGAGCTCTCTATGGAGCTTGAGTATCTTCTTAGGAGACTTAGGGATAGTCTTCTTCAATTCGTTCTCGATACTCTCAGAGAAGTTCGTTTTTTCTTCAGGTCTGCTGGTTTAAGATGGCTCTTCCCATGTTATAAAGGTTCTACCTTTAATCATTTCCACTCAATCTCCAATTCATTGGGTATTGATTTCCTCCAATTTACCTCGTTTAATCCCACTTCACCCTTTTCAACAGTCAACTGCCTTATAATCCTAACCATTAGCGCAGACCCTGTCCTCTAACACTTACACCTGTAACCATCTCCGTCGACTTTCTCACCAAAAAATCAAGCGATTCACCAATTGCATCATGAACTTAGAAAAATATCTATGTCATTTTTACCGATCCTAGAAGAAAAAAATAAAAATATGGCCGGTTCAAAGTTATATGTTTAGTGTCCTTAATTGCTATAACAGCTTTTTGAAAACTGTTGGATGAGTTCGTCAATAACTGAAATCGGAATGGAACATGAAATTTCAAATATTTCAATACCCTCACTATTATTACTGCAACGAAGGAAACATGTAAAGGGCGAATTGGTGAAAAATGTAATTTTAAAATATTAATAATCATACACTTTAAAATATATTTAAGAATGTAAATTCAGGTGTAAATTGGGCTTTTTTAAAAATTGAAACATAAGAAAAAAATAGTTTTGGCTTTCTATTATAAGCCGTTAATTCATTTTTAGTTTATGACAAATAAATGAGTGAGAGTTTAAAGAAAGTAAAAAAAAAAGAAACCAATAATATTTAGTTATTATTAATATTACATTTGAGAGTGATGTGATTGGTCATCTTCTCTCCTCATGTGATTGTCATCAAACGTCATTTTCGCAACTGATTGTAATCAATTTACAAAATGTTTTTATTTTTAACAGAATGTGATAAGTAAATAAATGTTAAAAAAAGTAATATTACAGGAAAATGTATATTAAACATAATACTTTCAAAATTAATATTTTTAATGTTTATGTTCTATATTAATAATTCTAGGTCTAGTATCACTTATCTTCTTCTAATAGAAAAAATAGCCGGTTACTCTTATCAATTTAGCATAGGAAATTTGCTGAGTGAACGCAGATCATTCGTGGTGGAAGTTCATGTATCATCTTGAATTTTTTTTAAGAATTATATTCCTTCTTTGGTTATGCTTACGTCATAAGTGTAAAGTCTACTCATTTTCGCTAGTAAAGCCAAAGGGGTAGTGAAGCCAAAGAGGTAACATTGCATTACTCTCCAAGATTATTCGGCCTCCAGAATAGCGTCTGCGAATTTCTATGGAATTAAGGGTTCCATATTGATCAACCCTCGCTCATTGAGTCTCTTTCTCTAGCGGCCTTTTCAACTTCAGCTCTTTTTTTTTTTTTAAGTTTCTTGAGTTGAGAGTTCCTTTTCTCTCCCCTTCAAACACCCACACACTGCAGAGCATACACACTCACGCGCTATCTCCCTTCTTGTAAACACACATACACGCACCAACTATCTCTTTTCATCAGATACCCAAACACACACACACACACACACACACAATTTCTTTTATGCAAACATACACACACCACAGCGCACACACATTATCTTTCTCCTTTTGCAAACCTTCCTTCTTATTCCACCCTTCCTAGTTACACTCATAACCTCTTTACTATTTTTGTGTTTCGTTAAAGAAATTCTTCATAACAACATCAAAAATAAGTAATAATTTTCATTTTTTTCTTTAATTATTTAAAAAAAAAACATTTCTTATTATAAATTTATTTTTAAATACATATTTACTTGTGAAATTATAGTGGAAATAAATATGTGTTTTCATGATATAGACATACATTTCTCTCAATCAGATTTAAAGTATTGAATTACTGTATGTAATTTAATAATTTATTTTCCAGCTGGCACTAAATAAACGCGAGTACTTTGGCCAGACCTCAGAGATAATACGAATTCTCCAGTATTATAGTTGACGAATATTTACATGTGAAAATTCAACGTCTAGAAATCCACAAACTTAAAAAAGTGTATATATTTTAATAATAAAATGATTCGTATTGAGTTTCATTTCTATGAATTAAATAATAGCTAACTATATTAAAAAACACAAATTTCTGTTATTGGACTTGCTATTAATGTACTTAGTTATATTAATCTGATTACGCCCTATAACCTCAGCTTTTTTTCATCATATTTGAAATTGATGAGTAAAATTGAAACTGAAAGCGGTTTTGGCCTGTATAGAGCTTAAACACCACATGTGTGTCGCATGCACGCGCACACACACACACACACACATACAACATATACATTTATATATGACTATCATTTTTTGATTTAGTAGGTAAATAAGAGAAAATATCGAAAAAAATATTCAAAAAAGATGACATGAGAATTAATTAATTAAATTAATGTTTTAACAACCCCTTCGGTGTTTTTCAATGTTAACTTCTCAATATATCTCATCGTCCTCCTTATTTACTTTCTTTATGTGTAAACAAATAATCAGCGAAAATCTCTGGAATTACATTGAGGTCTTATCAGGAGGTTCTGAGAGGAAGGCTTAGTTTAATGGACGACAAAGAAACCATATTATTGTGATAAAATGATGAAAAATTTAAAGTTTGTTTAGAAAATCGGTTAAGTTAAAACTTTTATTTTTATAGATTGAAGTACATTTTCTATGTACTTATACTGATGAAATAATTAAATGATTCAGAAAAACTTGTTCACTAAATAATTTTAATTAAGGAATCACGAAATCCATCACAATTACTTTAAAATACGTCAGAAAACTTTCAGAGTTGCCAAAGATATTTATTACTTTAGGTTTGGACGTAAATCAAGTAACTTTTAAAATTAATTTTGGAGGCATAATTCATTTTTCTCAACATTTAAGAAATAGTATTATCAGAGCAGTGTTTAATAAATTTACTCACGTAATACTTGCTTAATTTCAATATATTGACATTATTGGCTTTCAATAACATAGAAATTGTCCACTATTTTGGGGAACTAACTGAACTTCCTAAAATATCAAATCGTTTCTGAATCATTAATTAAAATAATAATTACTACATAGAATCGAATATTTAATCTTGCTTTTACACAACTCTTTCACGGCTGTATGGATAATGAGGAAAAGATAATATAATAATCATTCTCCATTTAGCTCTGATGAAGCCTTTACAGGATGTGCGAAAACTCGACGAAAAACAAATTTTCGAGACGGTCTAGCCCTGAAGAAGATTCTATGAATATTATAAATTAACATATTGTTCTCCCTGTCTACCCAAACCTTCTCTTATATTCCTAACTGATTTCAGCCGTGCACGAAATCATTGAATAGTTTACAAAAACTAAATTAGGTTTATTAGAAGTGGTTTTTGATGATAGTTACTAGCTTGACTAACCCGCCTCCCCCCCCGCCCCCCCAAAAAAAATCTACTAATTTTGCAGTAAAAAAACTGCATCAGAACGAAATTAGGTTTCTATAATTTCCAAGCCAGTGTGCTTATATGTTTACACACCCACGCAAATTTTAAACGCACCGTATTCTTTGCTTCTCTTATGTAGGATCGATGGAGATCTGTTGTAATTTTCAGAGTGAAAAAACTTATTCTAAGTTAGTCAATATCATTGTTATTATGAGTGTTATGACAACTTTTATTTTTCATGTTCATATCCTCTTCTTCCAGATAGGCCCTATCTTTATTTATCAAAACATTTTTCTCCTCTTTCTGTGAACCTCTTCATGAGAGAGGGAGGAGGAACGAGGTATTTATACTGGTTGGTTACTGTGGTGTCATCGTACTTGTTCCCTAAACTGTAGAAATGTCTTTCTATTCCAAACATGTGCGTTTCTTACAGGTGACCTTTCACGAATCTGTTCAAATCTTAATTTTTTCATTATCATAACAATTATCAGTATATAAAATAGAAAGTTTTCAAAATAAAATTATGTGTATAAATTTTAATTTATATATTTTTTAAACTAAGAATAAAGTTTAGGAAAGTAAATTATTGTAGAATACGTATTTCAGTGGATTTTCTGTGAGAAAATAATCTTATTCGAGTTGCAACTTTCAACAGAAAACTTCCAACAGATCTTCATCGTTTCTACATTGGAGAACCAGATAATAGAATCCGATTAAAGCTATATATATAGTAAGCATATGAGCTGCATTAAACATGAAAACTTTAGAAAAATTGGAAATGACTTCCGAATAATCCAGGTACAATCCTTTTTATGTTGTGCAGATTTTAATCTCTTTATTTTGTATTTGTACTTTATTATGTCTTAACAATTTTTTTTTTGTGAAGAAGCTATGTTTTTAAATGATTCGTTAATTTGATGTAGGCAGAATTATATTGTAATGATGGTTTTATCACTTGGTCATAAGTAAACACCTTCATCCAAATAAATACGAATGAAAAAAAGAATTCAGGAGGTTCTTGACATGCTTTTTTCGTTATCTTTTGTTTAAGAAAAAAAAAATAGTTTCCATTCATTGTTCATATTTGATAATGATTTCCAGCACAGACCTACGTTATATTTAGTAGAGAATTTTTGTTCAGGGTTGATACAAGAGAATACAAGTTTTAGAAAACGTGTATTTTTTATTATCTGCTGACGTTTCGGCTTACATTGTAAGCCATTTTCAGGGCTTTCATGAAGGCGAAAAGGGACTTGTTTACAACTGGATAATAAAAATACACATTTATTATTATATAATAAAAATAAACATTCTTCCACATGCGGCTAACCAAATTTGGCTCTGATCACAACTTGTTTACATCGATGGGATGCGCTCTGCCTATAGTGCTTCATTTCTAACGAAGGTGTACAGCAATGGCTTAGTGATTGATTTGACTCACAAGATCAAGAATCCTTTGGTGGGAATCCAAAATTTTCCAGAGAGTTGGGAAAAATGAGTCGATAGCGAAGAAGAAAACACTAAACAAAATACTATCTAAGGGGATGAGGGAGAGGGAATACATAATTTCTTTTCATTATATCTTCATTGCTTATTGATTTGTGAAAAATATTAAACAATCTAATTGATGTAAAATTTAATTTTCTAACAATTATCTTTAACAATGCTTATGAAGAAAGATATTTACGAATTTTATCAAGATGCCTAAGTTTATTAACCTTCATCTTTTATTACTGTATTTGTTAGTTTCTTTTATGTTCAATCCTCTCTTATAATATAAAATTCATTTACTCTTATTTATAACTATCTTGAGAAATCTTCTGCGTTCACGTAGCTCTTGAGTGACAGGCATATATTCCTAACAAGGTACGTTGAGTAGAGCCGGCAAACATTTCGCAGTCTAGTAAAAGAGGAACGTTAGCTGATCAGGTGAGATATTTTTGCTGCAATGTTCTCTACTCTGTAATTATTATGAGAGGGCTGTAAAACCTCTGGGAGCACGTACAGAACATAAAGCTCCCATTAAATTTAATGAAGGAGGGTTGGGGGGCTTAGAATAGGGGGGGGGGGTAATCCTCGTTTTAATTGTCGCAGTATTATCCCCGCCCTGTGGGAACAGCTGTGTGAGTGTGTACGACAACATCACTGGAAAGGTGTCTGTGACATGTAGTGCGAGTTTGTGTGTGACTGCGTATAAGAGAAGTTTGCCTAGCGTCTGCTTCCTACTCGGACAATCGTGCCTTACTGACAATTTTTTTATTTATACTGACATTTTTTTTTATAGTGAAAGTCTCCCTGAATAAGCGAGCGTATTCTATTAGTAGAAGTGACGAAGGGCTTGAAATTCATTGAAAGAAATTCGTTAACAAATGAAACTTCAATCGTGCCCTAGTGTAGGATGTAGGTTAGAAGATGTGACTGTTCTACAAAATTTTAAGAAAAAAACCAATGTTTCTGGGGGAAAAGAGAGAAATTCGAATCGAAACTGCACAAAAACGTATTTCTCCAATTCTTCTTTATAGACACTAAAATGATAGTAACTAAAATTAAAAAAAATGAACTAAAATAAATGTGCTTTAGATTTGATAAATGTATTTAATAAATTTTATTATGTAAACATTGATATTAATAATGATATAAATATAATATAATGTAGAAAAATATTATTATTAATAATCTTGTTACGGGCAAAAGATCAATAACAATTAAGCACAAAAATAAATTGAAGATCATTTATTGTAACGCATGAGTACATCTACTAATTACAGCTAACAATCGAATCTACTGCCCTTACAAAATAATAAATAAATATAAAAGATTAGTTACAGCTAATTGACAAATATATAAAAATGAACTAAATATGCTTATATGCAAAGAGGCCTCAAAACAACATGTTGAATTGTCTGCACTTAGAAATTACTATCACTTAACTTATTAGATGTTTTTTTGTTGGGGTTCGGTCAAGGTAGATCCAAAAATACAAATTTAAAAAAAATATGTATTTTTTGGATCTACCTTGACCGAACCACAACAAAAAACATCTGATAATTATATGTACAGTAAAAAAAAAACCTCTCCATTTGAACTATTACTTAAGGTAACATACCTTCTTTTACCCGTCTTCATTGGTTTCTGCAAACCATTTTCTGTTGGCCAGAGCTTTCGGACATTGCCCATCCTTGTGGCCGACAATGGACAATGTCCGAAAGCGCTCGCCAACTGAAGATGGTTTGCAGAAACCAATGAAGACGGATAATAGAAGGTATGATAGTTCTATATTCATTGGTAGTAATAATGACCTTTAGATTATCACTTAAGGTAGCTGTTTCTGGGAAACATGATTACCTCTATTCCCCATGGTTAAGCGTCGTAAAATAGAATTGATTGAGCACCATATTTTCTTCTTAGGTTTATTAATGGAATAGTATTCGTTCTATTATTTGTTCTTTCCCATATAGGGTTCAATAGAAATTTCACATATTCAGAATTAAGTGTTGTGTCTCTTTTAATATATAGTTGAATATAAAAAAAATTAGGATTGAGATTTTAAATGTCTATTATTAGTTTTATTTTACTATACTAGAGAATGTGATTGACTTGTTCTCTTCTGTTACAGTCCTCATTAATAGATGTTAATTTTTATTTTTCACTTACAGCTGTAAATTTATGTGAAAGGTAGAGTGGTTCTTCAAAGTTGCAAATGAATAATTATAATTTGCACGTCTATAGTGAGAGAGAAATACTAGTTAAAGGCCAAGCAAAGAAATGTAGCAATGAGGGCAGATTATATTTTCTGTATCTAAGCGTTATGCAAATGGTACATTTATGCAAATGAGGGAGTGTGGACTGTCGTTAGTGCTCCTTTCGGCCGATAGGCGGCGCTGTCGTCGGCCCGCAGGCTAATGGCCTCTGTGAAAGGGAAGATGTATGTCGGAGATTCTTCAGGATATTTCTTTTGACTTTTGCTGGATAAAGGGAAATGTTTCCGCCCAATTTCCTCTTCCTTCAGAGTGATCGAGCACGCTCTTTCAGTGCACAGGAAATCTAAAATGAGGCAGAGGCCATTAAGTTCGTTTGAAAAAGTGTTTTCGCTAAGATTGCGCTCTGTTTTAGGATAGCTGAAAGGTTCACGTCTTGCAAATTTTTTTTTACCTCTCTCCCTCCTTATCCTGTCCTACTATTTTGAAGAGGGTCATAAGGAAAGTACGGTCAAGAGGTAACCACCCTTATTTACAGTTTCTTCTTCCGGGCTGGACCGTGTCAAATTGGTGTTATTAGCCGAGCTTTCGTACATCCTGTGATGGCTTCTTCAGGGCTGAATAGATAATGAGAATGGAGAATGATTCTCTATTCAGCCCTGAAGAAGCCATCACAGGATGTGCGAAAGCTCGGCAACTATCAACAACTTGGCACGGTCCAACCCGGAAGAAGAATCTGTAAATACATCTGACGACCATCGAAGCCTACGTGAACAGGTAACCACCCTGTCCTAAACACTTTAGGTTAGGTGGCACTCGAACAATATTTGGTTTGAGAGATAACAAATAATTCAATTAGTCCCAAATTATATATTATAATTCAATTTGAGTCATAATATTATATATATATATTCCCCGCC
>KZ806958.1:495697-509791 GCA_000696205.2 Oncopeltus fasciatus | reverse complement strand
AGAGCCGACAAAATGCATGACAATGTCAGCTACTTCGAGTTTAAGACGAATTTCTCGTCTTTCTCGTAAGTTAGGCTCTCGCTAATGAAGAGGGAATAGAGTGAGATATCTAGCCTGTCCTTGTGGTGTAAAGGTCAGCACGCTAGGCCCGGATAGCAAGAGATCCAGGTTCGATTCCTGGCGAGGACGGATAGATTTTTTTATTCTGTTCCCTCTCATGAATTATTTGTTCTTTGGAGTTGAACTATTTCTCCAAATTAACTATTTTCTCTTATATATTTATCACACATGTGGTTCATTGTAGTACCATGGCATTATTGAATGAATTAGTTGCACTGTTGATTTTTTTAAATGAATATCTTCTTATTTTGAATTTTTTAATTACCACCTTGACCGAACCCCAACTAAAAAACATCTAATAATAATATCTACGGTAAAAAAAAAACCTTCCGTTTGAACACATAAGCTCCACGGTGCTTGAAGGAGTTGGAAAACAGTCAAAAGCAATAGAAACAATTGTAAACAATTAATGCTGGGAATAGAATAAAAAATCTATTTATCTCGGTGGTGCAAATGGTTAGCGCGCCGGCCCGGATAGCAGGAGATCCAGGTTCGAGCCCTGGCTGAGACAGATTGATTTTTTATTCTATTCTTTTTCATTTATTGTTTTAAATTTACGTGTGATTAAATACCACAACGAAAACAATATTTACAAAAATTAATAAACAATCTTTCCCCTAACAGACTGAACCATTTTCTAAGACTTTGCCTGGCACCAAAGTGAAATGGAGGCGCTTAAAAGAACACTAATTTAGTGGTTAAAGCTCCTGGAGTTTTCGATTGACATTTTAGCCGAAAAGTGGTTCACCGAGTCAGTCGCCGTAAGAAGTCTATGCAACTGAAATTGCAGCTGATCCACGTTCGTGTTTGGGAAATGCAGAATCCACTGCAGGTCACCCACTGTTTGGAAGACCAGTTACGAAGTTTGGTATTTAGGCGGTGAAGATACTCCAATATAATAATAAGAGTAATCTAAGATAGGCTAATTATACAAATTTCACTGAATTTTATGAAATTTTTATGAGATATGGAAATAAAATTAAGCAAGAAAGCAATAAGTAATTTAGAATCTCACTGAACACGCCCTCTTATCACAATAGTTATGTACTTATACCGAGTACTATACCGAGTACTTATACCGAATACCGACTATATTTAATTAATATATTAATATAGGTTTATTAAGAGATTTATACTTTATTCAATTAATGAGAGGGAATAGAATAAAAAATCTAACTGTCCCAGCCAGGAATCGAAACTGGATCTCCTACTATCCGGGACGGTGCACTTGCCACTTATGCTACCAGGACGCGCCAGGTATCTCATTCAATTCCCTCTACATTGGCGAGAGCCTAACCTACGAGAAAGACAAGAACTTCGTCTTACACTCGAAGGAGCTGACATTGTCAAGCTATTTGTCGACTCTCGTCATTTACTTTATTTAATTTTTTCTTTATAAATATTTTATTTGGTTGTGGTTTTTTATCCCACGTAAATTTTAAACAATTAATGAGAGGGAATAGAATAAAAAATCTAACTGTCCCAGCCAGGAATCGAACCTGGATCTCCTACTATCCGGGACGGTGCACTTGCCAATTGTGCTACCAGGACGCGCCAGGTATCTCATTCAATTCCCTCTACATTGGCGAGAGCCTAACTTCTATTCCCTCTCATTAATTGTTTAAAATTTACGTGGGATAAAAAACCACAACCAGATAAAATATTTATAAAGAAAAAATTAAATAAAGTAAATGACGAGAGTCGACAAATAGCTTGACAATGTAAGATGAAGTTCTTGTCTTTCTCGTAGGTTAGGCTCTCGCCAATGTAGAGGGAATTGAATGAGATACCTGGCGCGTCCTGGTAGCAAAATTGGCAAGTACACCGGCCCGAATAGCAGGAGATCCAGGTTTGATTCCTGGCTGGGACAGATTTTTTATTCTATTTCGTCTCATTAATTGTTTAAATTTTACGTGGGATAAAAAACCACAACCAAATAAAATATTTATATTTTATTCATTTTCTTCTTAAATAATTTTTTCCTTAAGATTATTTCCTGATTCTCCGTTTGTATCATTATGTCTATCTAGCCATCTCATCTCTTGAATGAGCCACTGTTATTCCATACGGTACTGTCTCGTTCTTTCGGCTTCCTTTGTAACGCGAATTTCATTTTTTTTTATCATCCTTTCCTGTCGCCATCTTTCTTCCGGGTTCATGCAAGGGCGTGAATGGCCACGTCTCCTTCCACCTTGTGAAGCATGGCTATTTTCTCTTATTTATTTCCTACCAAATTTCTGTCTTCTAATATGTGCCAGAAGAGAACTTCCCCAGGCCATGCAATCCCAAATATGCTTCTTAGGCAACGATTCATAAACTGTGATGGACTTCATCTATTACATGTATCCATATAAAAATAAACTCTTTTACTTAGTTGTTAGAAATTATTATATTAGTCCAGAGGAAATTTGTACAAAACAAACTATTAACAGAATTAAGAATTATCATACCTTCTATTATCCGTCTTCATTGGTTTCTGCAAACCATCTTCTGTTGGTGAGCGCTTTCGGACATTGTCCATCCTCGTGGCCGAATACATGTGTTCACTGTCACTGTTTGTATTTAAATGATCTGAGTTGAATACAGACAGTGACAGTGAACACATGTATTCGGCCATGAGGATGGATAGTGTCCGAAAGCACTCGCCAACAGAAGATGGTTTGCAGAAACCAATGAAGACGGATAATAGAAGGTATGATAATTCTTAATTCTGTTAATAGTTTGTTTTGTACAAATTTCCTATTGGTCACGGCTAAGTAAAGACGTTTTACATTAACGTCTTAATAAATAAACCGACTTGCTTTATTTTACAAGGTAAAAACGGACCAATAACTATCAGAATATGTTTCACATCAATATTTAATGTAAATATCGATCTGTTTAAAACATTACTCTCGGAATATCACTACCAGAACTTAATTTTCACACCCAGCAGAAATTTTTTTTTTATTTCGAACTTTTTCAAGTTTGTTCTAATATTCCGTATAGAGTATATAGTGAATAACTAAATTGAAACATATTATTATCATCCTTAAATTAATTCTCGGGGAAAAATAAGTTGATGTTTTTAAACATCTTTCCCTCGAACTTCATTCAACAATTCTCATAGAAGTACCTTCCATCATATTGCTCACATTTCAAAAGGCCTAACTCAAAGTGTTGTACAAAACTTACTGATGTTACTGTCATTGCTTCGACAAGATTCACTAATAAAGCCAGCACTACTAGCTCTTTTTTATTTTCCTTACGATGTACTTTTTACTAAGGATTTAAAAATTCTAATTCAACACATCGATGAAAGGTCATGAAATTCATAATGAATCTAGTCGCTTTCCTTACCTAATTGATTGATGCAACTTATGCATTTTTTATGATGATTCGTTATATGTTTACTTTAAGTAAATTAGGTTTAAAATATTAACTTTAATACAAAAACAAATTTTTCTAGATTTTTCTTTGTGAAAAAAGAAATATATTTTATTCATTAACAAAACCAATAGTTTCTAATATTATTAATTTAAAACTTGGAATAATGAGTAGGGATCTTCATGTCAGAATTTAAAAGGGTTATGTTAGGATTTGATAGTGAGTTGATTCAGTGAAGCACTGAGATAACCGAGATAGATCCGGAAAGGTGAAGCTTGCAGCGTATTCTCCTGTGACGTTGCTCGAGATTAGGAAGCGAGAGATTGGGGCACGGAATCCACTCAAAGGGCGAGTTAGTTCCGGCTCTCGAGTCAGTGGTTCGCGAACCGGGTCTCAAGGCTTCTCTCATAATTGTTCAGAGGAGTAGTCCCACCTTCAGCTCCCTCCCTAGGAGTTCACTCAATAAACCCATTCGACTGAGGCTAATTCGGATTAATCAACTACTGATTTAAATTAAACTAGAGCTTCATGAATAGTCTTTCTGAGAACTGAATTAGTTTGAATTGTGCTAAGGAGCTTAGAATTTAATTTACTGTAAATATTAGGACCTATTTAAAAGCTAGAAAGTGTTGTTTATAGTAGTAAAGAAATATATAAGAAAACCAAACTTAGAAAAATAAAAAAAAAGCTATTAAAATCAAGTTCTAAATCTTATGCTTAATAAAACTGCGCAAAATCACGATCGTATGGCCCTAAAGTCAACATTATTAACAAACGATTTACTTCAATTTAACTAACTCTTCAAAAATATAAAATCCTGTGTAGTGATTTGATGGTATTCGGCCAAGGTTGATCCAGAAAATCCATTTTTTTTTAAATGTATATTTTTATATTTTTAGGCTTACATTGTAAGCCCTCTCCAGGGCTATTATGAAGGCGATAGAGGACGAGTTGTCATCCAAACAAATCTTTACGGCTGAGTGACAACTTATCCTCTCTCGTTTTCATGATAGCTACGGAACGGCTTATAATGTCGACAGTAAATAAATTTTTTTTTTTTACACTGTATTTTCTTGGATCAACTTTAACCGATCTCCAACGAATTCTCTACTCAATGACTCCATAATCAAAAACTCTCCATTTGAACTATAATATCCTTAGAATCAAGTACATTCAAACTGGATTTCCATTCTTTTATCATTTCATTAAATCCCAATTTGTAAGTAAATCAATTTTTTTAATATATATTCCTTCTATTTTCACTCAGACTATATGGGTAATAAAGGGTATTGACAAATTGCTTACTTTTACAAAAATTTTAGATAACCACGAGCTATTCTGCTGTGTCGCAAGTGTCAGACAAATAAAAATGAATGACATATATGACCCACATAGATATCTCCAATGTCATTTTTCTATCACATGAACTACCTGGATTTCTCTACACCTACAGCACTTGGTATAGAGTAAATCCTTATACTTCCCCCTTATTCAATATAGACCTTGTCTTCGTTTGGTATACCAGTGTTATACTATGAGTCCTCGTTGTGGGGAAAAACCATCCTTCCTTAGAGGGTACATCGACCACTCTCTAATGTACGAAGCTAAAAATCTCATCTGTTCAAAATATAAAGAAATATCCGAGGGAAAAAGGAATCAAATTAAATCGAAAGCTTCATTTTCTAAGGAAATATCGCTGGCAGTCTCTTTGGAAACAGATACATTCCCCGAACTCCCATCGTATAACCAAGAACTCCCAGGTATATAACCAAGTTAAAACAAAGAAGACAACCAGTTACTATCATCTGTGGATAAATCCCTCCTCTATTATTCAGCACAACCATCATACTTTAGAAACTGACGACAAATTCATCAACAAAATGTTGGCTGTCGTAAATAAAATATCTATACAGGATAACAGACCTTCAGAAAACCTTTTATCAACCCCTGAAATAATCCTGAACAAAAGCAAACATGAGGATAATGGCTCCAATATCACCAATTCAACTAAGTCCAACATTAATAATACCTGGGATTGTGATTTGCAATTTTGAATAGTAGCAGAATCTACAAGGGAGCAACTACAAGTTCTCTAAAATTATTATTTCATTAAATTTACTAAATATCTATGTGGCAGCAAAAAAACAAAAAAAACATGGTTCAAGGACAATAGTCAATATATTTCCTCTCATTATTTCATGTACTCTAAAAACAGAGCTGACAAGTGTGGAGTGCTATTGGGAAAATTTATAAAAAATTATCATGGTTTCACTATATAAAAATCATTGACTTAGCAAAAAAAAAGTCTAAAGAAGTAAACCCAATTTCTGTAATTAATTCATGCAATCCGTCGAATAAAGTATCTGGAAAAAAATATTTAATTCAGTTATATTTATGGACAAACAATGAAAGGACAATAATTTACGGCGATCTAAAGGATCACATAATATTATTGATAAAAAACCTTCACTAGGGGTTGAATAATAAATAACTTCCCCCAACAAAATTAAATAACAGTACTCCAAGAAGACTTGCTCTTCTACCAGCTCAGCTGAAGAATTAACTCTTGCATCCCAGGACTTTGCCATAAACCATTGCTTGGATGTGGCTGCTAGAGCTAGCTACATTTCTCACTTACCTGTTCTCATAAACTACACTGGAATAACAAACCAGCAGTACCAAGTTACCATCGTCCGAAGAGAAATTTTTATAGATTAATAAATCAACCTATCACGAGTATTTACTAGGCTCCATCCACGCTTCAATCACTTAAGTCCTTCCAAAATGGTGTGCTACGGAAGATAGTCCGTGGGACTTCTCTCCAGCGCGCCAAGACCTCCCACATCCACGAGGAACTTGAACTCCCCTCAATACGAGACATCCTGCGTAGGAGGCATGTCAAGTTCTATGACAGCCTTAAAAACTGTCTAAATCCCTTGGTCAGGGATATAGTGCCACCTCAATTACCTAGCTGTTGGCAGGGATCTGAGTCTACTGCCAACTACATCGATACAGCGGAATGACTCCCCGCTCAATTTGTACATATGTAAATAATGTAAATAATTATTAGATATAATATGTTAGATTTAAGTTCTCAATGACACACCTGTGTACGTGTGTCATACATCACATAAACGCCGGTTATGCCTCACAGGTTACTTCATTTGTAAAGCTCCTCGGAGCACAACGTCCGTTGACATATTCTCACCATAACCCGCACATACCTACGGGTAAAAGGGTCGCTATAGGTGATGTACCAATTACACTCACACCACCATAGCACACGGACTGCTATTTATAGCACATTATACATAAAAATATTTACTAATAAAGAGGCAGTAGTAAANTACCTACGGGTAAAAGGGTCGCTATAGGTGATGTACCAATTACACTCACACCACCATAGCACACGGACTGATATTTATAGCACATTATACATAAAAATATTTACTAATAAAGAGGCAGTAGTAAAAAAAAAAAAAAAAAAAAAAGTATTTACTAACCACGTTAAAGACCTCGAGGTAAAAGATATAGCCAGTAAAATGAACTTCACGGGAGAAACGATTCAAAGAAAGAAAGTTACGAGTAATACTTAAGTTAAACCTAAACCCTGGTAGGATGAAGACCTTAATAAAAATTATAAAGAAAAACAGAAGACGGTTAAAGCGTTACGCAACTTTCCTACAAAAAGTAAACTAAAACAAGTCATTGTTATCACCAAATACTTCAAGAACTAAATAATGAAAATAAATTAAGTGTCTTCAAAACAATTTACATCCGAAACAAAACTTCAAAATGCCTGGAGCAGAGTAAAGTGTTTAAAAGGTTCCTTTTATCCTAGTATAATTATGATACTCCAATGCAAAAAAATTCATAGAAATCAACTTCAGTAATACCAATGGGACACAATATGTCCTATTTTTTGGAGAAAAGATAGACTAGATGAAATTAGTTTTACCATGTTTTATATTTCAGTCGAAAATTTAAAAATCGCAATTTTCGTATCATTTATTAAAGACAAACTATCTTTATTGCATATTTTTGCAGATATATTTTGTTCATATTTTATTCTAGGCCCGACCACAATTATCGAAAACCGTTTGGAATGGCATGTCGAGTCAACGTCATAATTTCATCCCTATTGTATAGGCTTCCGTAAAAATCGCTCTACATCAGATATATTTGAACTCCTAATATTTCATATTAAGAGAGCATTTTTGGTGGAAAAAATAAATAGTTTTTAGACATAGAAAATGATGATAATAAAGTAAACATTAACCTCCCAACACAGAAATTTATTAAATTCTAAGAATCAAAAGCCATCACCCAAAAAACAAACAAAGAACCTACTAAAGATTGAGTTGTACAAATAAAATTAAATAAAGGGTTCTTTCAGGGCTGCAACCCATCGGCACTACTTTTTAATATTTACAACTCAGATCTTCAATGATTCATAACGCGCAACAATAAATAGTTATACTTCAAATTGACAATCTCATTCTCTAATTAATTGACAAGAACCCACCACTGCGCGCCCGAACAATGGGGAGAGAGAACGTCACGACTATTTTGAAAAACTTGAAATTATCTTTTAATAAAAACAAACTTCCATTGTCACCTTCACAAACCGAAAAACAAAACTTCCAAAAGTGAAATTGTATTCCAGAAAACAAAAATTAAAGTCAGGAATAACAGCTAAATTTAAGGACTTCGGCTTCACTAGAAATGAAATTTAAAATAACATATCAATGAAAGAAAGTAGGATTGGTAAAAATATTTTAATATATTTTTTAAATCTGTGAGAAAAACATTTTCTCTTAAGTAAATCCCTTAGATAAAGTCTTAAACTGATAATTAATTTTTAAAAAATCTAAATGTCAGCCCCGTAACTTCACAAAGATGAAGTTTTGTTTTTGCACCCCCCATGCAACCATCTGGGATCATGGAGGGAGGGGCTATCTACAGTTTGCCACCTTATTCTAAACATCCATGGTTCGGGACAAGCTTTTATTTCAATTCAAATTCTTGCCCAGGGTTGAGAGAACGTAACGGATCTTATCGCTTACACCGGTGGCACGGAAGCATTTTAAATAAGGAATACGAAACATAAGCGGAACTATCGCTGAGAAGGATTCTATTTCTGGCACCGTCCGAAGTCTTCCTAGCTGGAAATCTATTTGTAGCTTTCTCTGGAATTTCTTTTGCTTTATTTTATTTAAACTCTAAACTTAAAACTACTTCATTGTGAATATAATGTATTTGAAATATAAACTTTAAGTGCACAATTGCTAAGAAAATTATTAACCCTCGTGGTCTTCTAATTTTTGTGGAATTTTATGGTAGCATACCATTATATCACTCCTTCGTTACAGTTATGTGATTGTTATTGTAATTATTAACTTGAAATACCCTATTTTCAAAATATCTGGATGTTATTATTATTACCAAGTAACTAGAAGAAAAAAAATAGAAAATAGACACTAAAGATTGTTTTCAAAAATAAATTGGTTGTCAATTTTTTTACAAGAATTTAAGCACAAGTGTTCAAAAGAGGAAATAGAAAAACAAACTGAAAAATTTGATAATTTTTGTTTTACATAAATAAAGACACGAAAACATAAGAAACAAAAACCACTGTATCTTAAAATGATCACAAGAATAATGTCACACACAGGCTTTGGTATTCGGCTTTTGATTGATTGATTGATTAACACAATTTATAAACCATAAACTTAATGTAAAAAGAAAAATGTTGATATTTAAGCTAAGAAATATTTTACTATCAACAAAAATTAATTATAATTTTTTTTTTTTGGGGGNGGGGAAGGTGAAACATTTTAACACCTTTTGTGAATAATATTGTGCATAAGTAAAGCTCTCTTGATAGTACGTCATTATATAATTATAAGTGAAAAAGTAAATAAATTAAAGAAAAAAAAAATAAAGAGAAATACTTAAAAAGGAAATATTAAAATATTTGTTATACTTTTCGCTGAAAACATTAGTGAAGATATTATTAACCTGAAGTACATGATAGATAATGGAAAATACTGAAAGAACTGTTAGGTGTGCAATCACAGGTGTGCAATCACGCATTTCTCGTGTGACTAGAAGGAGGGGAGCAACCCATTCAGTCTGAGTAACAGTGAATTTAGAGAGTGACTGTTTTCTCAATCCAGATTAACTAAACATTGTCTAGTAAAATTCTGTTTTTATTATTATTCATAAATCATTATTCAATGCAGTCCGTTAATAAACATCTTGTAATTTTATAACAGAGAAGATATATACAAAAAAAAAAAAAACTTACAAAAATGATAAGATTTATTTATTATTTAAACAGATAAACCATTCTTACAAATCTATTACATGAAAATTTAAATTGTTATCATGGAGGAAGGGGATTATGCTCAATTGCCGGGGGTGAATAAGGCCTGAAGTACTTGTTAAATGTAACCCCCATTTGTAGAGTAGTGGTTATTTGTACACTAAGAACAGGGGGTGGAATTTCTCCCCCGGTAAAAGTTTTTCCTGCCCAGCTTAAGTTTGTTTAAGATGCAAATTGGAATTACTTCTATTAGGAAACAACCCTCAGGATTCACTAGTTCTTACATTACAAAGTTTTTAGCATGATTTAAGAATTTTAAATTCTTTTTTTTTTTTTTTTTTTTAAAGTGGAAGTTTGATTAAACTCTTTGATGGCCGAGAGTCATGGAGAAGTTGGGAAATATTGCGAGGCACATTAAACTCTCATCCAAAGTTCAGAGTTAAATAAGACGAGCTCATAATTGTTCTTTCATAATGAAGGAGTGTTTCCACACAAGTGGCCTTCTTAAGTGAGTTATGTTGCTTTAGCCAGGCATAGAAAAGTTATTTATTTTATTAATTACTGCAATAATAATAGTATTAATAATGTTTATGCTGCATCATTATTATAATATTATACGTGAGTGGCTTCATTTCTTACATGATAATACATTTTTCCTTACTAGGTAAACCTCCAGATTCCACTTAATACTGGAAGATGGCCGACTTATTGTTCTTCCTCCCTCTCTCACCCCTCTCCCTTAAGTGGTAAACCAATTAAAAGGCCATAATAAGCCCTTTTCTTCCAAGATTCCTGGGATTTTTAGGAATTAAAAAAATTGTGTATAAAGGTTGAGTGAGTGGGATATTTGTGAACATCCTTCAATATTATTGAACCGTTTGAAAAATTTAGTAGAGAATATGTTGGGGTACGATCAAGGTTGATCCAAAAAAAATACAATATAAAAAAATGTATTTTTTATTACCTGCCGATATTAGTCGTGAGCATTTGATTCAGGTGATAACACGTCCCCTCTTGCCTTCATGATAGCCCTGAAGATGGCTAACAATGTAAGCCGAAACGTCGGCAGATAATACAAAATACTTTTTTTTAAATTGTATTTTTTTAGACCAACCTTGACCGAACCCCAACAAATTCTCTAGTAAAAATCTCCACAGTCAAAAACTCACCATTTGTTTGACATTAAGGTTTTTTAATTAACCTAAATCTGTGGTTTTGCCATGCCTGCATGTCTACATACATGTGTTTTTTTTTTTTTTTTGTATCAACCTTGACTGGACCCAACAAATTACCTACTAGAAATCTCCACAGCCAAAAACTCACCATTGGTGCAAAAGAAGACAATTTTGGCAGGTTTGTCCAAAGCCTAAGTAAGTAATTCTCGGCTGTTGTGATTGGTCGCTCTGGGGCCCAATGGCCTGGCATCTGAAGGATCCGTCGATGGTAATGCGTGCTCTCTCTGCGTAGGGTACTCTCTCTCCTGCTCCATATTCAACGGATCCCCAGAGAAAATGCTCCACTTCCCGCCAAATGCGATGACGGGGAGGTGCCGTTCTCACAAATCACGCGTGTCACTCTCCCCGTCACTCTACCTCCGTCCAGTCTTGGATTAGGGCGGAGGCCGGGCCTAATAGATTTGGACGAACGCCGTGGGTGGGGAGAGGGCAGTCTCATTTAAATGAAGATTTCTTACGTTTCTTCTGGAGGGTCATACACGTGCATTCCCCCAAGTATGTCAAGTAAGGTTTGCGGATTTACAATATCTGCTGCTTTCATATACAATTTACCAGTTTTATAGGAAAACAACATTACGGCTTCATCCTTGGCTCATCGGGTAGAGATGAAAGTGAGTAATCACGGCTTACTCCAAGCTACATTCTTAAATATCTTCCTCCATTGCTACGTGCACTTTTCAAAGGATTTCCAATGTTTGACGGTTTCATATAGTTTTACTTGAATAAATTATATTTAAACTATAAAACCAATAGGGTATACATTAAGGCTTCATCCTTGGCTCTTCGGGTAGAGATGAAAGTGAGTAATCACGGCTTACTCCAACCTACATTCTTAAATATCTTCCTCCATTGCTACGTGCACTTTTCAAAGGATTTCCAATGTTTGACGGTTTCATATAGTTTTACTTGAATAAATTATATTTAAACTATAAAACCAATAGGGTATACATTAAGGCTTCATCCTTGGCTCTTCGGGTAGAGATGAAAGTGAGTAATCACGGCTTACTCCAACCTACATTCTTAAATATCTTCCTCCATTGCTACGTGCACTTTTCAAAGGATTTCCAATGTTTGACGGTTTCATATAGTTTTACTTGAATAAATTATATTTAAACTATAAAACCAATAGGGTATACATTAAGGCTTCATCCTTGGCTCTTCGGGTAGAGATGAAAGTGAGTAATCACGGCTTACTCCAACCTACATTCTTAAATATCTTCCTCCATTGCTACGTGCACTTTTCAAAGGATTTCCAATGTTTGACGGTTTCATATAGTTTTACTTGAATAAATTATATTTAAACTATAAAACCAATAGGGTATACATTAAGGCTTCATCCTTGGCTCTTCGGGTAGAGATGAAAGTGAGTAATCACGGCTTACTCCAACCTACATTCTTAAATATCTTCCTCCATTGCTACGTGCACTTTTCAAAGGATTTCCAATGTTTGACGGTTTCATATAGTTTTACTTGAATAAATTATATTTAAACTATAAAACCAATAGGGTATACATTAAGGCTTCATCCTTGGCTCTTCGGGTAGAGATGAAAGTGAGTAATCACGGCTTACTCCAACCTACATTCTTAAATATCTTCCTCCATTGCTACGTGCACTTTTCAAAGGATTTCCAATGTTTGACGGTTTCATATAGTTTTACTTGAATAAATTATATTTAAACTATAAAACCAATAGGGTATACATTAAGGCTTCATCCTTGGCTCTTCGGGTAGAGATGAAAGTGAGTAATCACGGCTTANATCAATTTTGTACTTAAAATATTCTAAAAGAAACATAACAATATTGTTTTTTGTACTTTCACTTTTCACGTATAGTATAACTACTCTTTAAGATTAAGTGCTGTATATCTCAAAAACCAGAGCTAATAAAATTTTTTTAATGTTATTTTCGTTTTTATCACCCCAAAATTAGTAGAAATAGACTAATTTAGTGTAGAAAACATTCAAAAAATATTTTTTTGTTGTGCAGTGTTATTAGTAAACCTTAGGAACAATCATGTGATTTTGTTGTTAGTTTTTAAACAAACATTGATCAAAAAATATTCTTTTAATTGAACATTAAAATTATAATGAAGCAACAAATTGAAGATAAAAATCTAAATGCCAAAATCAATAGAGCTAGCAATTTTTTCTTCTTAATCACATCTCTTATTGATTCAGAAAGGAGTGGATTATATTCCAATCCTGGTTAGCGAGTACACTGAATCCTCGTCATTGACCCGATAACCACCCTCTTGCTCTAAAACCTCTCCACTCTGAAGTTTGTTGAGCGCTCTTTAGCTACAGTTAAAGGCCCTCTGCCAACACCATTATAAAACTTGGAGCCAACTTATTCTGATCCGTGGAGCTCGCAGTACAACCAGCCTGCAGTATTTCTCTCAAGGTTTCTGTTTATTCCTCTCTGGTGGAAAATTCTAGCTTTCTCCATGAATTTAAAGTTGTGAATCACCTACTACTGAATTTTAGTTAATCTTATTCATACAGATGCTCATCACTTATCAAATAAACTCTAAGATGATTTTAGTTGGGGTTCGGTCAAGGTAGATCCAAAAAACAAAAATTTGAAAAATGTATTTTTTAATAAAGGATTATCTGCCAACGTTTCGGCTTACATTGTAAGACATCTTCAGGGCTGTAGAATTACAATGTCATGAGAATAGAATAATAAATAATAGAGAATTATACTAATTTCAATTATTATTATTGTACAATGTAAGCCGAAACGTCGGCAGATAATTTTTTTTTAAATACACTTTTTTTTAAAAATGTGTATTTTTTTTGGATCTACCTTGACCGAACCCCAACTAAAATCATCTAATAATACCTCCATCATTTAAAAACTCTCCATTTGATTAAGTTATAGACTATATACCTAATGAATTTAGGAAGTATAAGCCGAAACGTTGGCAGAAAATCCTTTATTAAAAAATACATTTTTTTAAATTTGTGTTTTTTGGATCTACCTTGACCGAACCCCAACTAAAATCATCTTAGAATAATATCTACGGTCAACAAACTCTCCTTTTG
>KZ806958.1:477521-491936 GCA_000696205.2 Oncopeltus fasciatus | reverse complement strand
TGTGTAAATTCTGCCAATTAATATATATTATTTAATATCGGCATATCGCTTAGAACTTATTTATGTCATTAAAGATATAAATTGGAATTAGGTGATTCTTCAAATGTCTGCCAATTAGACTGTGAGTCTTGTTTTACTCTAGATGTCGGTGGGATTTTGTGAAAGTTAAAAATAAGATCGAAGAACATCTCAAAAGAGGAATTAATTAAAGGCCCCCTTTATATATGGACAGGACTCATAGAGACAACCCATTAAAGAGCAAAGCCACAGGAAACTAAATAAATTGAAAGCAAATATACAAATCCTTTTGGCAAAAACTTGGCCTTAATTTAACACCAAAGTCAAGGAGTTGTTGCGCATTTAAAATGGAGATTCCAAAAGGTAATTATCTACATGTCTTGTTTTTAAGTAAATGTTTTAAAAGTAAAACTTATGCATAGACTCATCAGAAATTTGTGTTTATGTGAAAAGTGCTTAAGCAAACTAGGTCGTATTTGCATCGGTAATTTCGATGTAAATGATGAACCTCGCCAGATCGGCCTATATTTGGAAATTTTTTAAAAGTAGAAAAAAAAACTCTTTACATTTCACAAGGAGACTGGAAATAAAAATCAAGCACAATATAGCTTTGAACTATTCGAAAGAAACTGGATGAAAAAAGAAGCTTGACACTTGGGTTCCACATGAAATAACTGAAAAAATGTGATATTTCTTTTTGTGAATCTCTGCTTAAACGAAATGAAATCGAACTATTTATAAAATTATTTTCTACTTGCGATGGAAATTGTATAAGGTATGACAATAATGTGCGGAGAAGTTTGTGGTCGGGACTTGCCGCCAAGGAAGGTGACGCTTAGTGTTTGGAAAGGAATCGTTCGTCATGAACTGCTCGAACCTTGCAGAACCATTAACCCGACTCTCTACTGACACCAACTTATGAGATTCACTCAGGGGATCCAAGAAGACGGCCAGAATCGATCACTTGAAACTCTTGTTTCTAATCACGACAAAGCTAGACGACATACATCCTTAGTGAATACGACTTAGAAGCTACAACTATCTAGTTATATTCCTCAGTGAAATTTGCAAAATCACTTATTAATATAAAATTTAAAATTGAGAAATTTAATAAGCATAGAAGTAGGAGGATATACAGTGACGTGTGAGAATAGAAATTCTTTTCGATCTATTCATTAAATAAAGAGGATTTACCTGATCCGAAAATTGTATTTATAAACACTTCTTACGGTTTGACTGTGCCGAAAAATTGTTTTTTCTTAACTTTAAAGTTGTAAACGCTGTAATAATTATTAATTACAATATTGATTTTTGCAGGCAATTCAAGTTCAGTTAAGTAGTATTTACAGTTATACACATTAACCTATTATTATTTACAGTAAGGGGTTTAAGGAGGTCACCCGTATTTATGAGATAGGCTACTGGTCCAGTGTACCTGATCTGCTATTTTAGTTGGTTGTTGTAAAAACTTTATTTTTATAGTATTATACCAAAAGTAGCTTTTCTATCAGATATATATATATATATATATTCGGAATTTATGTATTTTCTGGAAAGCAAATGAAAAAAATCTTGAATTTTGTAGGAATTCGTTAATGCATATATCTCGACTGAGAGGGTGGAGATAACGGGACCAGAGGGTGACCAAAATTTATAGTTAATAACTCCATTATTTTAGCGGCATTAAACAATACGAATATATAGGTAAAAGAATATAGAATTTTGTAGCACTTTTATTAAATAACATTTTGAAAATACGCATACTAATATAGATATTTAATTATAGAATTGCTAGAGTTGGGAGGGCCCTCTGAGTTTAAAAGATAGGAACCAAATTAGGTGCTTAGTCCTATCATTACAGATACTTGAAAGAAGTTATTTTTGGTTAAAATTTGATAAGAAAAGAGGGTGGGGGGGCTTTAGACGGATATCAGAATTTACATTCGTAATGTTTTAGTTATTTTAGTAAAAAAAAAAACTTTAAAAAGGTTATTATTTGTAAAATGTAATTCTTAATAATGGTTTTCTATAGAAAAAAAAAAAAAAAAAAAAAAAGGAAGAAATTTACGAATTTTACTACGAGGGGGAACCACTTCCTTCACTCTAAGGACGTTTCGGCACGTTTCAAGCAGAGCTAATTTGCTAAAACTATTACGGCCATTGTTCTTTGGGCTTGTAAATCATAGTCATTTACTTTTTTTTTTAAATATATTTCTTTCGTGAAATATAAGAAATCTACATAGATTACTCAGTTTGCGTGATTTACTTGTGATAAATATGAGGTGTATTAAAAAAAAATTAATATAATTTTATAGCCCTATAAATTAAAATTTGAGTTAGTCGGAGCAATCAGCAAAGAGATTTGCCTATTTAGCTGATCTATTAAAAAATTACATATAATAGTCACAGAGATGTGAAGGCTTTAAATGAAGGCATTCTGGCTCCTTCGGGAAAACAGAGATTTACGCCTGAGGGAGGACATGAAACGCACTGGGGTGAGGGAACACCCTGTGCGGGTATCGGACAAGGGTTGGGGTGTACAACTTGGAAAGTGATCGTAAAGCCCGGAAGGGAGTAACCTGTTGATGCGGGGGTGGGCGAGGAATAATCCCGGCTTCTTAGAGATTAATTACAGCTGGGGATCGATATAGCCGGCCTACCTCGCTGGCGGGCGGGGGGAGATTGAGTTAGGGGCAGAAGAGAGAGCCATCCTAAGTGATATTGTGTACTTTTGGCGGAGAAACACATTGTGTTGCGATCTACCAGATCTAGGTGGCATTCCTGTAATTCCTGAACCGGCAGAGGACGCTTGTTATGATAAGGGTTTTTTGTTGGGGCTCCAAGTAGGTAGATCCAAAAAATACAATTGTGTAAATTCTGCCAATTTCTGCTTACATTGTAAGCCATCTTCATGGCCATCATGAAGGCGAGAGGGGACGTCGTGCCACTAGGGTCCCATTTTCACGACTGCATTCCTGTATGACCGTATATCATGAAAATGGGATGCTGGTGACATTACGTCCCCTCTCGTCTTTATGATAGTCCTGAAGACGGCTTACAATATACGCATTTTTAAAGAATAAAAATTATCTTTGTTTAGATGTATTTGTTTGGATCTACCTTGACTGAACCCCAGCAAAAAACATCTAATAATAATATCTACGGTAAAAAAACAAACAAATAACTCTTCATTTGAACCAAGATCAGGGTCATCTGAGAATGTGCTCTATCTTAGCTACGTCTAGTCAAAATGTTCTCTCAAAGTGTCAAATCAAATTAATCACCACCCAAAGTAGAATAATTAATATCCAGTCTGATTCCAGTTACTTATCTAACTTTTAATTTATAAAGCTATTGATACATTTTGAATACACCTTACAAATTTTCTTTTCGATATTCTAATTTGGCATCAATATTAAAAGTTTTAAGGATCGGCGTGAATTAAACTGATTCTTCAGCATCACAATTATTGGTGATAATTGTTCTTTATGTACAAATGGCATTAGAAAATACATTACAAAAAAATTTAGTGTGAAAGACCCGGAAGCCTGCAATTTACTGTGTGTTTAGACAATCCATGCGAGCTGCCTTTGTAGTTCATTATCAGTGACAGATAAAGTGTGAACTATGGTTTCTGGACTCGTAGTGGAGTAAGGGCAGTTTTCAGACAAAAGTTTACGTGTGGTTTAGGAATAGATAAATTATTAGAAGGAATGAAATTTGCCTACATCAAAGGATTCAGGTGATAAAGGGACATGGATAATGGATAATTTTGCTCTGAAATGCGCTGACATCTGTTTGCTTTGAGAAAAGTACTCCAAGTCTGGCAAGTTTCGTAAAGTAGAAATCAGAGGAGACCTCACGGTGCCCCAAAGTCTGACGGAAGAGGAAATGACTTCTGGTATAGCTAGCTCCCGAAAGATGCTGAAAATATTTACTAAGGGAGAATTTAAAGACAGTGGCGTAACTTGGCAGTGATAGTGATGTGCCATCCAAGACTCACAAGAACTTTTTGGTCTTTGGTTGTGAGGAACTCATATAACTGCCTGGAAATCTCGATCTTCCAGAAAGAAAACTTCAGAAAGACCCTAATTGCTGATCGAGTCGTTTATGTACGCATAGAAAGTCTTCTTCTGACTAGTCAGTCATGGCTGTGTGCGTTGTTAAACGCATATAGTCAACAATGGACACCTGCCACCAACTGACAAAAACTGGCAGATTTCTGGCTCAGCATGTATTTATACTCGGGTATTAGCCCTTTTCTGAAAAAAAAACTTTTTTTTTTTTCTGAAATATGCTATGTTATAATCACTTTGCCAAAAATAGTCATAAATTTTAATTCTAAATATGCAGTACAGATTTTTTATTATACTTGTTTTTGTTGTAACTTTTTTTACTTTTGTTCTCTTATTTCTTTACATTTGCTCACATAAATTAATATGAGGGAACTAGGTTCTTTTTACTATTTACATTTTTAACACACACACACACACAGATAAGCACGCATTAATTAAGCGGACTATAATGTTTAGTCTATCGCAAGTAGAATCGGTAAAGTATAGATAAATGTTTCATGAGTCCCGCTATGATAGCATTGTGAATGAATCTTGAGAGAAATACGATGATATTGAATAGATAAAAGCCTTTGTCCTTATAAAATTTTCTCAGGGGGGTAGAAAGATAATTAAATTTGAAATGGAGAGTAAAAGCCAGTGGGGGTGACCGAGAAAGCAGCCACCCTCCGCCATCAACATAATCATATTTGAAGTGATTTGCATCTCCACTGGAATCGAGATAATGACGGACAGGAACATATCTGCATAACTGACTCGAGCTCTGCCAAATTCGCTGACGTTATCCGACTCTGGCGGCTGAGGAAGGACTTACATTGCGTATCAGCTGTCACATTCAACATTGTACAATATGGAAATGAGGTCCGTCACGCGGCCGCTGAGCAAAATAAGCGAATTTCCCGAGTGAACACAAGTAAAGGACTAATTATATCTTATGCGCCTGAAGGAGCTCCAAAGGAAAGACCACTGAACCTGGTTTAATTTTCCCAGGAAAGGTTAAGTGATAGAAATAATCATTCTTTGTAGTTATATTCTTAATATTTATATTTAAGAATAACTATTATAACTAGTGTTTTTACTAGTAACAATATAGAACATAATTATATTTTACAATTCAAATGGAGAGTTTTTGTCTATGGGTATCATTATTAGAGAATTTGTTGGGATTCGGTCAACGTATATTAAAAATAATACAATTTAAAAAAATGCACTTTTTAAATATCAAGCTTGACCGAATTCTAACGAAATCTCAACAGGATTTTAAAATTATTTAAACAAAATTTATTCTTAACTCCAACAAAAACAATGATATCAATATTACAAATTTTGATCTTCAAACTCTTGATCTTCCTCCTCCTTTTGTAATTTCAAACAGAACAAAAATCATTCAACAGTTGAAAATAGAATACCTAAATAGAGAATTTGGTTTTTATATTTCAAATATAATTGGCTGACGCTATTAGTTGAAACCAATCCCCCAACCGTCTATATAGGAATCCTTTGTTCTAGGCCATCCTTATGGCTAGGGAGAATGTCAGCCATTTTTCTGTACGGGTGGTGTATGTTATTCTCTCATACCTTCTATTCTCCGTCTTCATTGGTTTCTGTACACCATCTTCTGTTGACGAGCGCAGTTATTCTCATCTATATCTATACTTATGTTATTCTCATCTCTGATTCCTCCCCACCTCACTTTTTTAGCAACATTTTCATTTCATTTTTCTTTTACGAAGATTTTCTTAGAACTTTATTCTCATTTATATTCATCTTCATGAAAAAAAAAAAAAAAAAATAGTCTTTAGTTTATGCAGCTCATATGAGACGGACTTTTAAGTGTGTCTTTATGTAAGCATGTAAGCAAGTTACTTGTTAGAGTAGTAAGGGGTTATAAGGGTTAACATGATATGGAAAGTTCTTATACCAATATACCTTAACAGCTTTGCTGAGAAAATCGCTTAATTTACTCAGCTGCTACAGTATTGATGCTATACTTTAAAAAAAATATTTTCAAGATCATGTAACCTCACTTAATTTGTTAATTACTCTTTGTTCTCCGTGGCATTTTTTAAGGAAAGTAAATTAAAAAAAAAATTGGTAAATATCATTATTATCAAAATAACTGTTATTGCAGTAGTGGTCGTAGGAAGCCCCAACTCTTCTTCCACCATTTTTGTAGGCTAATCAAATTTAAAAATCATGATTTTTGATATAAATATTTCAGAGCCTACATTCCTTCATAATCTTCTGAAATGGAAGAGCTTGAAGGAACAAGATTGGAAATAGACTACATTCTAAAGTAGTGGGGTTGGTTTGGGGGTGGAGGGTGAACGGCTTGCGGTCGGTGTGACGTAAGCAGTGCACTGTGGTTCTGTGGTGAGGAGTCAGAGAGCCGGCGCCTCAATGTGTACGTCAGACCTCAGAAGATGCTCATCTTCCCATCTTACATTCCCAGTTCTTAGCTGTACCCTCAAGATCTCATATTCACGCGATAGGGAGTGGGATTTGAACCGATATCGCGTAAGCTTCTGATTGGTCTTTCTGAATGAGTCTAAATCTATTGAAGACAATTAATGAGAGGGAACAGAATAAAAAAATCTATCTGTCCTCGCCAGGAATCGAACCTTGATCTCCTGCTATCCGGGTTGGTGTCCTAAGCCGTTACACCACAAGGACTAGCTAGATATCTCATTAAATTCCCTCTACACTAGAGAGAGTCTAACCCACGAGAAAGACGAGAACTTCGTCTTAAACTCGACCTAGCTGACATTGTCATACATTTTGTCGACTCTCGTCATTTACTTTATTAAATTTTAATTTATCAATCGTCAGCTCCTTCGAGTTTAAGACTGGGACAGTTAGATTTTTTATTCTGTTCCCTTGCACTAAAAATTTATCAAATAATAATATTTCAAATCATTATTTAGAGAAAGATGCTAAGACCCAATTAGGTTTAACTCTTTTAAAGGGGGGATTTAGCTTGAATTACTAAACTTTGTCAAGAAGTTCCATGAATTTCTCTTAGCCACTCCAATCTTTGTTCTTCTGATAACACTGGGGAACATGTTGAAGTACTTTTAAGTTGAAAGGTCAAACTCGAGTAGTCCTTCAGACAGTACACATTGATTTACTAGATTTTTCCTGGTATTCGTCTATAAGTATCTGAATAAAGATGTTCCACTCCAGGTTGTGCGATTCTCCTTGAAATTTTGTCAGAAATGTATAAGCCCTTATCTCCCTTATTACATATATATTCTTCTACAGTTTTGAAGTAATTTGCTTCAATAGAAAATCAAGAAGCAATTTCCTCAAGCAGGCTTCAATGTTCCTTAGCAGGCAATGAAAAATATATTTTTGTGGCGGCCATGTAACATTTCGTGACCAATTTTATGTAACATGCACACGATGTTTGAAATGCCACCACTTCTTCATTCGTTTCCGTCAAAAACTCCTGCGATAACGTGCTACTTCACAGACCCTTCAAGCAATGCTTGCTTGTGGTCCACTAACATCTTCCCAGTACAGATAATTGCAGCGAGATACAGATTATTACAGCGAGATACAGATTTCTTTAATGTTGTAAAATGTACGAAGTATTTTGAGCGGTTCCTTCTATCCTCCTGCCCTCCAGTTCCTATGAACACTCTCCTCAGCCTATGTCTCGTGAATATCTAGTCTCTTCCAGCCCACTTCCTACAGTTCCAGGACTACCAGGAATGTTTTGTTAGCAGAGAGGGGCTGTTGTCCGCTTCGAACAAGTTTTTCGTCGACAACAAAACTGCTAGTTTTTTTTTTTTTTTAAGGAGTTTGAGATTTATGGGAGAAAGATTATTGGATTTTAATAGAGAATATTTAGGCAAATAAATTTATCTATGATTATTTAATTATTTGTTAATTTTAAACTTCCCTAATAAAAATGACAGGACTTTTAATGGACTGGTATCTATATGTAGCCAACATATTATAAACACCTATGGCTGTAGATTAGCTCTTATTTGTTGACTCTCAACAACTCTTGTTGGCGTCTAATTCGAGGTAAACACAATTACTTATTAAACAATTAATGAGAGGGAATAGAATAAAAAAAATCTATCTGTCCCAGCCAGGAATCGAACCTGGATCTCCTGCTATCCACCTGGCCGGTGCTCTTGCCAGTTATTTTTATTTTTTTATTCTATTCCCTGTCATTAATTGTTTAAAATTTACATGGGATAAAATACCTCAACCAAATAAAATATTTACAATTACTTGTTTATTATTTGATATGTGATTTCGTTTAGTCAATTACTTTCATTGTTATAAATAAGTAGTGTTGACGTTTCCATAATAAATTTATAATTAACGATAAATATTAAAACCTATCCTGGAGTTCATAAAAAAAATGATGAAATTAAGGACTGCAGAGATATGACGAAAGTTATTAGTAAAAGAAAAGTATATCCTGACATGTTTGCACGAGAAAATATACGGAAAATAAGAGAACATGTGTAAACATATCGCAGTTGAGACGGTCTTATATTAATAAAATAATAAGTGACAATAAAAAATATATTTATAATAGGAATATAGATACTATGGTTGCATTTCTAACCCATATACTATACTAATTTACAAATTAATTTAACTATGAATACAGCTGAAATAAAGTACCCTTAATGATGATATTAAAATAATAATTTTTTTTTTTAAATTAAAAAATGAAATTAAAAAACTACATTAAGTAAGGAAGTTGCGTTCCCATATTGTGAATTGAGGGATGGAGAAAGAGAGAGAAAGAAGGGGAAGTTGGGGAAGGAGGGAGAGATGGGGTAGGTCCCGAGGGAGCGGTGCGTCAGGATTCCACCCCCCCTGAATAAATCCCGAGAGTCCACCCCCGTCACTCCCCCCACCCTCCGCTAACTTGTTGCCAGCCCATCCGGGAAACACTCGGCCCCCCCCGCCATATGCATTATTTAAATCGGGGAATGAGCGCTGGCTTGCCTCGCCCCTACATGTACCGGAATATTTTCTTTGCCGCAGTCCTACCCTCTCCCCTCCTACAGATCCCCCCTCCCTCCAGATCTCCCTATATTCAGAACGTATGAATATTCGCGAGGGAGTGCTACCCTATCGATTGGAGCAAGGCTCCACACATCCCTCAGACGACATGATCGTAGACCAGATTGCAGCCACCGCTGCTGTCCTGCCACTGCTCGACGGATGTCCTATGATTGGCTGTCAATCTCTCTATAAGATGTTACTTTAATAATATCTACTGGGTATGTGGCGGCGTTTTCGCTGGTTAGAAATTAGTAAATAATAATAAATATTTAATATTGAAAATAAAAGAAAAAGAAAGAAAAATAGAATGTAAGAGGTAGCAACTTACAGGGTAGCTTCAGCAGGTAGTTCGATCCTCTCACTCATCTGCAGTTTTTCCTCCAAAGCGGCCCTGAAATTAAAGGTCTCTAACTCGGCCAAGAGAAAAACCCAAAAATTCAGAGCACTTACCTTCTGGGAATGCGTGGCAGCCGTGAGTGAACGGAGAGATGTGGACTGTATTACGAATCGGAGGCGCATAAGGCGGCACGAAATACTAAGACTTTTATACTTTAAAACACTTTGTATTTACTGGAAGCAGAGTGGTTTCTGGAAACTGGAAGCAGAGTTCTCCAATGAGAGCTGGAAGCAGAGTGTCTCCTGTGAGAGCTGGAAGCAGAGTGAGAAAGAGGTAGGGGGACACTGCATTTAGGCGATAAGGGTCGCGAGTTCAGGTGAGTCACCCTGTGCCGAGATTAGGGCGCTCGGGACTGATAAATGGAGGATTACGGCGCGAACTGTGGACAGATGGAGATCTTTAATCTACCAATCCATCTAAAAGTACAATTTGGTTACGGTAATTTTTTTTACTAAATTACATCTACATTAAAATTAAAAAGCATATGAGCTTCGAAGTAACAAGAAAAATTAAAACATGACATTAATCATAATAAAATATATTAAAAACAATAAATTAAAATAAATATTAATTATAAAATCTTTAAAAAAATGGTATAAATTGAAATTATAACCCACCATAAATTATGATACCATAATAAGAATATAATAAGCGTTAAAAGAAATTGAAAATTATCTCGAAATTTGAGAAAATGTTGAATTTCATAAGCAGAAAGACCTCGTTGACCGTACATTTTATCTTAGCTTAGTACCAATAGTGGTACGATTTTCATGCCAAGAGAAATAAAAACAAATGATTCAATTAATATTAAAATAAAACTTTCACAAATGATTAATTAACTATAGTAACATAACTTATACCTAATGGTTATCCTACTTAAACGTAATTGTTTCTTACCCGCACCATAAAAAAACTTGTTAACGAATTCTTCATTTCCACTTTCCAAACCAAGCCCCCCTGCTTAGAAGGTGAGGTCATTACTTTACTCTCCGTTCTCTTCCTTACATTCTTAAACTGTGTGAAAAATTAAGAAATCCCTCAGAAAAATCCCCCTTCCCAACAGAATCAATGCTGTTTAAAAAATTCCTTGTTCCACTCCTAATTGCCATGGTTCTTACATTGGGTAAACATAGAATCCTATTTCCCGTAGAATCAAAAATCATAAAAATGACATAAACAAAAAATAATCAAAACTCCCCTCACAAAACACGTCATTCATGAAGGACACACATGATTATTATCGACTTTGATAATATTACCATTCTTTCCATTGAACCCTATGGACACGTATTATCTGGAACCGGACACATAAATGTACAACACAATGCAGCTAACGACAGAACTGACATAGAACAAATCTCTTCAACTTATTCAACATTCTGAAAAACCAGTAAAAAAAAACCCTAAAACAAAACGGAAGGCAGATATGGAAAATTTGTATTTCTTTAACTAGCAATTTCAATTTGCTTGTAAACTAAAAAAAAAAAAAAAATGCAAAAGTCAAAGCACGAGAATGGGTCACTATAAAATAATTTTGGATTTGTTTAAAAAGCAATACATTATTGAATCATTTTAACAGATAAAATTATTATTTAAAGAAATTTGATGAGATAGATACATGAATATATATCTTGATAAAAAAAATGTGAAAGAGCTCAAAACGGCATGAAGACGAGAAGAGGGAGGCTGCAGTGGGAACCCTCAGGAGAGAGGAGCCGTATACTTAAGAGCCCTCGAGGGGAAGTGTATCATCGGATTTGGATAAATACGGAATACCGCACCCCCACCACCCCTCATACCTACGGGGCGCGGGAGTGGGGGAGACCTACTTGTTGCGGCTACCCCTCCCGTATCCGGCGGGGGATGCCCCAACTGCGCCAACCCCTGCAGAACAACAACCCTTCCTTCAGCAACAACAAACAGCTTCATATATATATATATANTATATATATATATATATATATATATATATATATATATATATATATATATATATATATATATATATATATATATATATATATATATATATATATATATATATATATATATATATATATATATATATATATATATATATATATATATATATATATATATATATATATATATATATATATATATATATATATATATATATATATATATATATATATATATATATATATATATATATATATATATATATATATATATATATATATATATATATATATATATATATATATATATATATATATATATATATATATATATATATATATATATATATATATATATATATATATATATATATATATATATATATATATATATATATATATATATATATATATATATATATATATATATATATATATATATATATATATATATATATATATATATATATATATATATATATATATATATATATATATATATATATATATATATATATATATATATATATATATATATATATATATATATATATATATATATATAACATGTTCACTAACACATTAGGGTCCAACGCCTTCCTATTGAGCTATGCTTTTTATGTATTTTCACTGACAATTCCAAATGAAAGTTTATTAGGACTGGAATAATTTTGTTAAATTATGAGAGGTTAATTTGTTAAATATTTATACAATCTGTTAAATTTACCACTTATTATCCAATATAGATGGAAGTTAACCTGATTCTTATAAGTTCAAAACGTTTTTTATTGGTTTGTGTTTTTTATTCGGTTGGCCTTCCTGACCCTGGAGATCTTTAGTCGCCTGTGCCAGCCTCAGCCATTTCTTTCTGTTATGGTTGATGGTTTATCAGACTGATCTTCGTTTCTCATTTTGAGAGTGCATCTTCTTCTTCTTAGTCTCTCCCTGTGTCGAGCTCAGACCACTGTTGCCTTCATTGACAAGAACAGGGGTCAAGGTGGGTCACTTCCACCCATCCTAACTTCTTTGCTTTCATATCGTGCGCATGTGAAACATTTGTTTCTTTTAGCAATTCTTCTTAGCTTCCTTTAAAATGGTGTCTGAGAACCGTCGCAATATCGTTCGGAGGGCTTTACGCTCTTTTAAATCTTTTATTTTACTCGGGGTATTTTTGAGGCACATGTTTCACAGCCAAACATACCTTTGCGATTAAATTGCTTACCTTTAGTTTGAGCGCCTTGGAGAACTTTTTCGACTTTAGAATGCGTGCAACATAAAAGAAAATGATTTGATCGACCTGACTTTGTTGTTCATTCATTGTGGTTACCTTTTACTCAAGAATTTGAAGTGATCTATTTCTGAAGAGATTTTTTGCTTACATTTATTTGTTCACCCATATAGGAGTATGGTTTTGGGTTTACCATCGTTTATTTAATTTCATTTACGTTTATATTTAAGCCGATGTTACCAGGACACTTGCATGTCTTCTTTCTTTACGTCTACTGTTATTACATCATCTATTTTGTCAGGAACTAAAGCGATCTTTTAATATGCTTAAATGCAATCTTTTGCTTCGAGAAATTTCCTTATTACTTTTATACAGCCACGGGTTGCTTTGAGTTTCACGAGTAGAGATTGTACGCCCTGGATTTTCCATAATTTCTCAAGTATTTTGATCCTTTATTTGGGCTTTAGGATCTGTGGTTTAGAGATTTCATGATGTGTTATCTTTATCTTCGAAGAGCCAATGCATGTTCTGAATCAGAATGGACTTCAAGTCTTCTACTGATACTTCTAGCATCACGGATAAAGCGTGGATTGTTTGTTCATTGATAGAAAGCCTTATGAGGGAACAGCCTTCCTGATGCTTGTCTCATGCAGTCTACGAACTTCTGTGTATGAGTGGAAATGTGATTCCCATTCAATTTTTGCGTTTAAATCTTCTATTAAGAATTTTACATACGATTCTCTTTTTGGATAGGATTGTTTCAAAGTTACCCTTCAAATTCGATATGAATTATTAGTCGAGATATTAAACTAATGACCATTAACCCTTAGTGCGCCTATCCTTTCGTTACCATCAGTACAGTTTGGTACTGACTTACTTGTACCAGGGCTAATTATGAATACTGTGCCAGCAGTTCTACATTGTGCACTCATCGATGGCTATTCCGCCAATTCCAGGCCTTATTTCCTAAATAGTTGTAATGTCCACCCTTGTTCGGGCGGTTTCTGATCATTCATAGGCTTCATGATTCAAATCGGTGTCCTTTATACTTCTTAACTATTTTTTTTGTTTTTTTACCTCCCCTTCCGAAGATAATTTTAGGTCTTAATCAGAGATATCTTCTGTAAGTGGAGTGATTAGTGTCCTGACCCCGTTAAACTCGGAGGGTCTGTTGTTTCCGTAGAAGTTTATTGCCGAAGACGAATTGCAGTCACCTGTAAGCTGAAGGATCTCTTCAAACTGGTAGATGAGGGGAAATGGGATCGTTTCTTATTCCTTGCAAATGGATATGCACCAGCACTGAGACTATAACGCACCCTAATGAGGAAGTTTTGAACTGATAGTCAAGAAAAATTGAGTGGGAGAACTGAGATTTGAATCCAGAGCCTTTTGGTATGCGAGTCAACTTGCAGATGGCGGACTTGTGCTCCTTAAGGGTCTTACTGAACTTCTTTAACTATCATACCTTCTATTATCCGGCTTCATTGGTTTCTGCAAACCATCTTCTGTTGGCGAGCGCAGTTGAATACAGACAGTGACAGTGAACACATGTATTCGGCCACGAGGAATGACAATGTCCGAAAGCGCTCGACCACAAAAGATGGTTTGCAGAAACCAATGAAGACGGATAATAGAAGGTATGATAGTTCTATATTTAGATTATTTACCGAACATCTTTCGGTTACTTGGTTAAGAACAAAAATGTATATATATTATTAAGATTAGCAATGAAAATAAAGC
>KZ806958.1:455686-466966 GCA_000696205.2 Oncopeltus fasciatus | reverse complement strand
TAATTACAATGTAGATTAATAAATATTTATTATTATAATAAGTAACTTAATTGCTAGTACCTTAACTTTAGTTCTAAGTTGTAGTTAACAAGAGTTTCAATATTAACCCCATTTTAAAAAAAGATAAATATCCTTTGATGAATAGGATATAGCCCTGTCTAGATGGAATTCTGAATAATACAATATTTGACAAGGTTCATTTAGAATCTGGCATTTAAAATATGGATAATATTATTAGTTATCACTTATTTCACCCCGAATAAAATTATAGCTACTGACATGATAACAGCCGTCAGTACTATATGGGTTCCAGCAGACATACCTTATCATGCACAATACTATAAGTAGTATAAATGAAGAGTTTTTTTTTTTTTACTGTGGATATTATTAATAGATGTTTTTTGCTCGGGTTCCGTTAGGGTAAAAAAAAAAACAAATACAAATTAAAAAAAAAAGTGTATTTTTTAAATTATCTGCCAATATTTTGGTTTAAATTGTGAACCATCTTCAGAGCTATCATGAAGGCGAGAGGGGAACGTGAAAATAGTATGAAAATGTGATCTTAGGGACACGACGTTCCTCTCTCGCCTTCATGATAGGCCTGAAGGTGGCTGACTATGTAAGCCGAAACGTTGGCAGATAATTTAAAAAATACACTTTTTCTTTAATTTGTATTTTTTTTTAATCTACCTTGACCGAACCCCAATAAAAAAAAAACATCTAAAGACATTACTTACTTCACCTCAAATAAGATCTTATGATGACATTTCTCATAAATATGTTCATATATGTTATGAATCATCAGGAACACTTAATTTGATAACATTTAAAGATAACAGTTATTGTCATTTTAATAGTTTCCAGAAAAAAAAAAATACTGTCCTATTTTGCCACTCACAGTTTCTGCCGTTAGAACAGTTCTCAAAAATATGTGATCCCTACGAGGCACTCCTAATTTCACAGTTTTGTAATTTATTTATTTTATATTTGCATCTAAAATATCTTTTAGAAGTTGGTATACTTCACCAGACATACCTTACTTCCCCTCAAATAAAATAGCAGCTACTTTTACGATAATTATTCTCATGAGTTATTAGAATACATGACATGCAAGATCACAGTTATCATCATAATAGTTCTTAGGTGAATATATGGTATACTAGATATGCCTTCTATCGCCTCAGATAAGAACACAGCTTCAACCCTGATAATTACTCCTAAAAGAACGTCGAGTACATCGGATACATACACGTTATTTCACCAGACGTAAAATCACAGCTACTTTCATGATAATATTTCTCATGAGTTAGCTTCACAAGACACGCAAGATCACAGTTATTATCATCATAATAGTTCTCAGAAGAAAATATGGTACACTAGACAGACATGCCTTCTATAGCCTCAGATAAAAACACAGCTTCCACCATGATAATTACTCCTAAAAGAACGTTGAGTACATCGGATAGGCGTTATTTTACCAGACGTAAAATCACAGCTACTTTCATGATAATATTTCTCATGAGTTAGCTTCACAAGTCATGCAAGATGACAGTTATCATCATAATAGTTCTTAGATGAATATATGGTACACTAGACATGCCTTCTATAGCCTCAGATAAGAACACAGCTTCCACCCTGATAATTACTCCTAAATAAACGCTGAGTACATAGCGTTATTTCACTAGAAGTTAGATCACAGCTACTGCCCTGGTAGCAGTTTCAGATGAAGGATCGCTCGACACGCCCTATTTCAATAAATGGAAAAGGCCCTTCATAGCAGGCCGCCTCTCTATTGAATATATGTGCCCTACCCACAATATATAGTCCACATTGTGCGTTCTCGCCTCTCCAAATCACACCTCTCGAATATTAAAGTGATAAACTCTCTCTAAAATACATATGTATCTCATAATATTATTTACTAAGTGAATATAGTTATAAGATTAGCTCAAATAAATTAAATCCTACACTCATTGTTCTTGCCCGTTTATTATACTATAAAATAATGTTGATGCTGACTTGCCTGCAGCTCAAAAATAGGGGATATTCACTGTAATTGCCAGATGACCCCATAGATCATCGAAACTAAACTACGAAATAAGGTAAATGCCAATAACACAGGAGCTGCGTGGACTAAGCGAATTTCTCAAAATCATACCTAGTTGATTACCTACTTTCCATCCCAATGTTTATCAATAAACAATTATATGTAGAGATTATTTGAATTAAGTGTTTGCTGTAGTAAAAAACGTTTTCTAGATGTACGTGACATATGAGGTAATGCCCCAGTCGTATTTGTACGATTTTGCTTATGTATATATATATATAACCATTCTTTCCACTGAACCCTACGAACAAAAAAGTCTTTTATCTTAAACCGTTCACATTAACTTACAACACAATCCAGGTAACGACAGAACTGACATAGAAAAGATATCTTTAATTTATTCAAACATTTTCAACATTGTGATAAACTATCACCCCCTCCCCATAAATCAACCTAACAAACTTTTTCCTAGATCCTTAAGCTACTTAGAAAAAAATAAAAATTACCTATTTTTTTCTGGTATTGCCCCCTTTGATGCAGCACTCTCTCCCTTTGTACTTACCGCCTCTTACCCCCAACCCTTGACCTGTCCATCTTAAGTTTTCCTATTTCCAAACATCACCTTTCAGCCATGCATATTTGATCCAGGTGACAACTCGTCCGCTCTCGCCTTCATGACAGGTAGCTGTGGTGAACTTTCTACACATATTGTTATTGTCCTTCGAATCATTTGATTTAAATTCATATTATTTTAGTTGCGTTAATACTAATTATGCAAATTACAATGTATGCCGAAACGTCAGATGATAATAAAAAATACGTTTTTTAATTGTATTTTATTTTTTATCAGCCTAACCTAACCTGAACAAATTCTCTTTTAAGGATCTCCATTCTGTTCTCTTAAAGTGACCTTCGGAAGTTTTCTCTATTTTTCACCATTTCATATACACTATATNTTAATTTTGTGGCATATCTCATCAATATTCCTCCGTATTCCACTCTAAGTTTTCCATTCATCTCACTACTTCTTCCCTATCCCTTTTCAGCTAATCGCAATCCGAGAACCCCAGCCGCCTCAAAAGGGGGTGGCCCCGAGATCTCCTAGGCTCATGTTTTGACAAGTAAAATTATATATTACTATATGTGTGTGTGTGTGTTTTATTTGTTTCACACATGAACTCTTGCACCAATTTAGAAGTAAACTCATTTTGATCTTCAATTTATAATCTCGAAGTATGAAAAAATAATTATTCTAATAATCCAAACTTTTATTATTTGCGTTCTAAAGTGAAGTAAGGAAATTAATAAATATTTCGAGCTTCCATTTTTTTTTTTTTTTGGACGAAATTGGGAAGTCGAAGCTTTTTTTTATTTATTTAATCTCTTTTCAACGCTTTATAGTAATGGAGGAAGAAACTGACTATAGGCAGTCATCTCTTAAAAAACATCCATGCCTCAGGATAAAATTTTATTTTTAGATGAAAGCTTGCCCAGGATGGGATTCGAACCCGCAGTTCTAAGATTGAGAGACCCGTACGGATCCTATGATTGATTACCCTGGCGCTATAAATGCCTAACTCGGCACTTTTCTTTTTGGTTAAAACAGAGCATTCTTTCAGATCTTAGGAATCTCCTAAGAGAGAGACACGATGTTAGTTGTATATTTATTTTTCATTTTTATAGTGCTTTACTGCACTTATTGTTCTTAATCAGTAAATTAATTTATAGATATACCATTTCATTTAAATGAAAAAAATAATAATAAATCAAGTGTGAAACACAATATTATTAGTTTATACATAAGTATTTTCATATGGAAATGAGATTGAGTTGGAAGAAACACATAATGTGTACATAGATGAAGTGAATTTGTAAAGTAAATTGAATGCCATCTGGCACAAGATGGCTGAAGGATCTTTTGACTTGATACCCTACTCCAATGACATAGAAGCTCTTCTGCTGAAATGTATTTCTCTCATTCTGTAAGAGCGAAGCACACCGGAGGTTATGTACATCTCAAATTCACCTGTGAGAAGTGTTTAAGGAAACCTCTGAGATATTTCATATTTCTCTTGCGCGTAGACTCGGTACAAAGTAATGTCCTGGAAAAAAAGGAAAAAAAAAACCTTTTGGGTAACAGTTTCTCTAACTATTTATTGCAAGAAACATCTTTCTAAAAAAAAAAAAAAAAAAAAAAAGCGGTCAGGGGCTTTCAGAGAGCGCGTCTTTATGAATTCAGAGTGCGCTTTTGAAAGATTAAAACTGGTTGGAGGCTGGCCGAGATGAGGGCTCCAGCCGCTGAAGAGAAGCATCATTCCTTTCATCATGGTCTTCTCAGCACTTTGATGAAAGGTGGTCGTTTGTTGGCTACGTGGGAGCCTTGCTCTGGTCGCCGCTGCAAAGAGCGAGAACCACTTTCTCCCTCAAGACAAATTGACAACAAAGCAGTCGAGGCCAGTGTGCACCAAGCGGATTTCAACTGAAAAATTGGCTTAGATGAGAGTAGATGAAGTATATAGGTCTATATATATAGAGGAAGGATTGTAGTGAACGGTCTGTGAGATTTCTAAGGGTATTCCTCTCGAGGGTACTGCACAAACCCTACCGACCAATAGCTTATGCCCAGAGCCTACAGATTCTGAAGGCGTAGCCAGAAGAAGAGGTCTCGTATTCACTCGCTTGCCTGAACTTATCCGACGAGGATCAACCCTTCTTCAGCAATCCGTCCCCGACAGCTAGCGTTCAGTAAGAGTCACTCGATATCTCTCATAAGCATCTGTCTCTTCCAAGTTCTGTTAAATAAAGTAAAGTCACTACTATAGCTGGCTCTAGCTAGACCGATCGGAAAGAGGTGGAGAATTATGGTACTAAACATTCCTAGTTAAATTATAAATTATATTTTTTTAAGCACTTTTATTGTCATTAAGACTTTTTAATAATCATTTGACTGAATAAAGCACTTTATTACAGTTTAAAAGTTATCTAAACCCTCTATCCGTCTATTTTCTCTTTGATAAGTAACGTTCTTATATTTTAGTATTTTGTTTTCATTCCCTTCAGTATTTATCTATAAAAAATTTGAAAAATAAAAAGCATTATTTATTGGAGATAATCTATCGTTTAAGCTACCATTTGATTTCATTCATTAACAATTATTTCTTTTTTTTTTAATGACCTCATGTAGTATAATTGCTAGATTTAAGTCGAAAGGCCAAAAATTATAAGTTAGTTTCCATACACTTTTTTATTAAACTACTAGTTTCACGTTCTTGGGCGCCTCTTCAGGAAATTAAACAATTTACGCTACTAACTGATTAATGTTTAAGCTTCTGAAGAGGTTTTATTTCATAACCAGACTAAGAAGCTCCCCCTTTATGTAGAGCATTTAAAACACAAATTTAGAAATTTTGAAAAAAGAAACTGACTTTTATGATGCTTTAGTCACTATTGCGTTCAAAGCTCTCTAGTGAAAATAAAATCTCAATATACAGAACCGTTTTGAGTAGAATTCAATTCCCATCCAAAATCCTTCATACTGTTGCCCATATTACGTCTCAAATGATACACTTCATAATGACCTTAATTTTGTGGCATATCTCATCAATATTCCTCCGTATTCCACTCTAAGTTTTCCATTCATCTCACTACTTCTTCCCTATCCCTTTTCAGCTAATCGCAATCCGAGAACCCCAGCCGCCTCAAAAGGGGGTGGCCCCGAGATCTCCTAGGCTCATGTTTTGACAAGTAAAATTTAGCGATGTTTTCATTTGGTATGCTTTAAATAAATTATATAGTACATATATGTACAGATTATTATTAATAAAGATATAAGCTAAAATTGTACAGATAGAATCACTCATTTAAATTAATTTAGGGGATTTTAATATTTAATTTAACTATGATTTATTTGTTTAATGCATTTTATTACTTCTATAAATATTATTTAATTTGTGGTCTTTAATCCCACGTAAATTTAGATAATTTTTAGTGCAAGGGAACAGAATAAAAAATCTAACAGTCCCAGCCAGGGCTCGAACCTGAATCCCCTGCTATCCGGGCCGGTGCATTTGCCACTTATGCTACCGAGACAAGTCTGATAAGTTATTAAATTCCCCGCACTAGTGTCGAGAGTCCTGTCTGGGACTGTTAGATTTTTTATTCTGTTCCCTTGCACTAAAAATTATCTAAATTTACGTGGGATTAAAGACCACAAATTAAATAATATTTATAAAATTAAAATTAAAAATAATTAAGAAGAGTCATTTAAACAGCTTGACAATGTCAGCTCCTCCGAGCATAAGCGATATATTCGTCGGCCTCGGAGGTTGGACTCTCGACACTAGTGCGGGGAATTTAATAACTTATCAGACTTGTCTCGGTAGCATAAGTGGCAAATGCACAATTTTGATAAATTACTTTTCTTCTTATATTGTACTATTGAAACGTGTATGGCTAATGCAAAACACCTCTTTTTCGAATTCTTGTCTTACCTACTTATTTTTTACTCGACTATTTACATTTCCAGCTTGTGATTTACATAGACATTATATATACATATGACAGTCTCCTCGTGTTTAAGATGGTCGAGGACTTGTCGATCTCTCCGTTGAGGTTTGGTAGTAGTCCATTTACCTCTCCGTTAGTAATTCCGAGACTGAGATGACACAGACGCGAGATGACGTACTATCTCCAGTCCTCCTTCACATCCCTGGAGCCTCCTTACCCCCTCCAGAAATGTCTTAATTTCCGGCCCGTCTAATGCCTTCCATGCGACACAATGGCGGCTTTTCCTCAGAGTCACCCTGTCTCTAAATAAACGTTTCATTTCCTTTTATACACCATCCCTTTCTCCTTGCCTAAAATAAAAATGCCTTATTTATATATGTCATTTTATTTTTCGCTGGTCTACTCATATTTTATTAGTTTCCTTGTTCCTATGTATTGAAAAAAAAAAAAAGATTCATAGCCTAATATTTCAATGTCTCCCTTCTTAGGGGTCGCTGGCAAGTTCACCGAATTCAAGATAGTTTAGACTGAACAATATTTTGTTCCGTTTGACCCTTTAAGAAACTCCGACAGTATTTCAAAGACATAACTTCTAAAGAGAGAAAAAATTATTTTTTTAAAACCAGCGCGTATATAAAGGTGTATAATATACCAGGTGGTGTATAATCCCGGCGCGGTCTGATCCTTGGGCGAATGTGTATAAAACATGGTAATTATATACCACCTGGATTTTTAAATCTCTCTTTTACAGCTCTTATTCTCTTTTTAACCCTGAAGAAGCCATCCCATGATGTGCGAAAGCTCGGCAAATATCAACAACTTGACACGGTCCAACCCGGAAGAAGAAACGGTAAATACATCTGACGACCGTCGAAGCCTACGTGAACATCAATATATATAGTAACGTATAAATAATATACATAAAATGAAATACATTTTCTCTCTAAAACCACTTGCAAAATTACCTAATGACTTATAAATAAAAGTGGTTTGAGTAGGGCTCAAAAGGGAAATCTTAGGTAGAATAATTTCTCTTTTTGAAACTAGTAGTACCAAAGTTCTTCACCAGGCTGCGATTTAGTCATATTAGTACCAAGACCTCCTGAGGGAGGTTACCATTCGTCAGTCTACAAGAAAATACTTAGCTAAAGGAATAAAGAACCAAAATAAAATCAGAGGTCTTACAAAGTGAGAGCCAACAATCACTCTACTTCTGGAAAAACAACCTATTACGTATCCATGTATCCGAATGAGTGTAAGAGTGTACTTGAGGCTGGTATAAATATCTGAGGTCTGGCCAAGCGTTCTGAAGTATTTGAACGCTAAAGATCTTATTTATCTTTATTTGGCTACTAAAAATCCAGTTTAGATTAAATAATAATGAACCAATAAGATCAGATAATAGCATGAGAAATATATATTGTTACAATTAATTAGTCTATATATTAAAAGGTGAATATGTTTAAAAGTAATTGGAAATAAGTTATTTAAAAATCTAAACTAATACATGATCTCACCTTTAGGAGAATAATTATCTTTCGTACAATACATTGTTCCTTTAGCAAACTACAATTCTGATATTCAGCCATATGATTATAATGGATGTCAGCTCAGTTTACGTAAGATCAAAGTGACAAACTTTTTCTTTATTTTTTTTTTCTTAAAGATTATTTACCCTTTTAATGAAAGGGGGTGAGAGGGTGAGTGAGGTGGGGTGAGTAGCCCCCACCCCCGCTGCAAAGTAAATCCCCCCCAGAGAAGGGGGGGAACTCTGTCCACAGTTTATTGTCTTTGCCGAAATAATGAGCTGCTTCTCTCAGAGTTGCTCCACTCTTTTTATACCTCATTGTGCCGAGTAGGGGTGGGGAAATACAAGTAAGGGGTTAATAAAGAAGTAAGGCTCATATTAGAGGTCGAGACTCCAAGCTAGTAATACAATATTTACATACACCCTCTAAGGGTTGTTTCTACCAGGGTGCTCCAATTTTTTTTCCCCCCGTGTGTGTAAACATCAGACCCACTAAAGAAAACAATATCTTTTTGCAAGTAGGGGATGAAAACACAATGTATATCCCGCATTGTCAAGATACACTATGTAACAATATAAATAAACCCAACTATTAACTTTTAACTTTGTCAAGCAGGAATTACAATGTTAGATGTTGCTAAGAGATTGGGAATTCAAGTTTTAAAAATTTTTAATTTTATTATCTGTTAACATCAACGATATTGGGCTCCAAATAACAGTTGTTAGAGTGTCCGACTTGCTGAAGGTACTGGTTCAAAACCTGGGTTCTCAGAACTGCTTGTTTCTAAGTCCTGGCGTGCACTATAGTCGACATCACTATATAGACACTCATCTAATGAAGTAAAAACTGTAAATGTTTAAGGACAATCACCCTACTTCAGGAAAAACAACTTGCTCGCGTTTCTGAATGTATGTATTAGTTGCGTAAAGTATTTATTGCTAGCCAAGCGTAAATAAACACCACATGAGAGTGCTAAAGATCAAAATAAGACCAAGGTAATTTTATAAATAAAAAAAATTTTAAATGGCTTAATTACCTAATAAAATTATATTTTCCTGTAATTCCACATATTGCACGCTGAAGCATTTTTACAATTATTGGCTCTCAGCTTCTTAAAAACTCCAAAAATTTATGAGTTCTGACCATTGGGAGAATCAATACTTGTTGGACTGTATATTATATTTTTATTGTTTCTTAAGCAAACCATATTTAAAACTCGTGGGGAATTCCTCAATTTCAATTACAGTTCTGGTGATTTAAGAAGAAAGATAAAATAACAGTTTCTGCAGTTAAATACATAATTAATTTTGTGGAATTATAAGATTAGCTAGTAAGATGTCATTCAGACAAAATAAACAGAGACTATAATTATTTTTTATAAATTATTATTATTTATTAATCTCTNCACTTATAGAGAAACTTGTTTGTGCTTATAAAATTTTTTTTTTTAATTTATGGTCTTGTTAACATTTATTTTAATTCTAAATCTCATTAAAAACCTATTATAATTTTGATTTACAAATTACTAATTCAACTTGAAGAAATTGTCATATAAGTTTGTTGTATTTAAACAATTTTGATAAATTACTTTTCTTCTTATATTGTACTATTGAAACGTGTATGGCTAATGCAAAACACCTCTTTTTCGTATTCTTGCCTTACCTACTTATTGTTTACTCGACTATTTACATTTCCAGCTTGTGATTTACATAGACATTATATATACATATGACAGTCTCCTCGTGTTTAAGATGGTCGAGGACTTGTCGATCTCTCCGTTGAGGTTTGGTAGTAGTCCATTTACCTCTCCGTTAGTAATTCCGAGACTGAGATGACACAGACGCGAGATGACGTACTATCTCCAGTCATCTATATATATCAACCGCGAAAAACTCATGACTTTCTCGTCACGAACGAGATTCGTGAACCGAGCGAATATCCCAGTTGGTATAAATTTCTTTCTGAACATTTCCTGAAGTTTAATTCTCTACACATATCTCGAGTACATTTTATCAAATGACAATTCTGTTTTATTCATTCAGTATTTATATTTATTGTACTAAGCTAAATATTAAGCCCTCGGCATTACTTGCGCCTTTAATTTGAGGTAATCCCGACTTCTATTCGTCAGATTCCGTTCCTTAACTACCTCAACCTATAATTTTACATTTCAAGGATACATGGTAAATTTCATTAAGAAAAACAACTACAATTTTCTTGTGTCGACAAAAAACATCAACTATATAAATAAATCAATAAATCAAATAAGTACTTAGAAGAGGAGTCATAGCCTCTGTATAAATGGAAGAAGCCGCTGGAACAAGTTCGTCAGTTCTTTGTTTTTTTTTTGTAAGTCTTGTGAGCAGTGAATTTACAGTTTTGACAGTTCTTACTATCAGAGCTCAGACAGCTTTGAAAATGACTGATAATACTAAGCGCTTTGACACATTTCAATCATTGTGCATTGTATCGATCATAAGTTCTCTTCTATAATTGGTCAATATTTAGAATTTCAACTATAAGTAATTCTGTCAACTATTTTTGGTTATAAATCAGTATTTTGATCGCATGGCTAGTTTATAATTATTAGTTTAATTATCTTTATAAAAAAATATATTTGTATTTAGTTGTAATTCATTTCGAAGGCCCGTAATAATATAATTATTAATTCATAAGTTAATATGTCATTCGTTTATAAAACAATTTATTCAAACAATTATCAAACCTAAACTAAATGCATTCAATGAGTAAAACTTCTTTTATATTTTGTATATTAACTAGCGGATCTGGCAAACTTCGTTTTGCCAAATTTTTTTTTTAGGGCGTTACTGGCCCTAAGCAAACATTAGTGTTGTATTATCACAAGATTTAAATAGAGCATTAAACAAAATTTACGGCCTTAAAATAAAAATTCATGGATACCTATCAATATGATTTTCGCAGAATAATTTATATATGGTGTAGATTTGGGCTCAATCAAAAAAGAAACATATGTATTTAAGGCAAATTGGAAATGAAAATTTGATTTTGCCACGCCCCTCCGCCCGCAGACCGAAAATCAAAAATCAGACTTCACATTGTCACCCGCCTGAATATTCTAAGGATTTCCTGAAAATTTCATCAAAATCGGTCCAGCCGTTTTAAGGTCCATACGTTACATACATACACATATCCTATTATATATATATATATAGATAG
>KZ806958.1:432715-444703 GCA_000696205.2 Oncopeltus fasciatus | reverse complement strand
TCTCTCTCTCTCTCTCTCTCTCTCTCTCTCTCTCTCTCTCTCTCTCTCTCTCTCTCTCTCTCTGAAACCTCAAATTCCCTTCTCCTGAGGCTCTGTCATAGGCTGGGAGGTACAATTAGTCGTTAGAGGCTAGATCTTTAGTCGTTAGCCCGGTTGTTATACCAATTCGAAGCCCATGATTACGAGCATATCCTTTATCTAACGAGTGGTAAGCTTGGCAATGGTGGGAGGGGGGTGATCCTTTAAAATGAGTCATAATAATCTTATGACCTTTGTCCTGATAATCCATCATCACGATTCTTTCTGAATCCCAAAAAATATTCTACGAGATGTTTCCTCCAGAGAGAGTGATTTTGAACGCGATAGGAGGCTTTTAACCTCTCCTTTGGCACTTAATTGATTCTTGCCTAGATTCAGGATCGAAGTGATGGACCCAGATCTCATTCCTAAATACTAATCATACAAATACTCATGAGATTTAAACTACAGCTAAAAAAATTTCCAGATAAACCCGACTTTTTTTTTTTTTTTTATTTAAATAAATAAGAAGTTTCTAAAAACCCATCGTAGGCTGTTATTAGACATGAGATGCGTGTAGACAGCTTCTAATACGCCAATCATACTCTTAAGGCAGTCATTATTGATAACTAAGTCCTAAACTCGCCATTAAAATCTAGGAATGGACGCTTTTAAACCGCGAGTCATATCTAAGGATTCTCGTTCAACATCAATTGGTTTCAGCTACACGTTTCTTCCATATAGCAAGGTGATGGGTTCCGAAAGATTTCAACCAATATTTATTTATATAAGGGGTGAGTGATATTAATTTATTTCTCACGGCCATCTCATAAAGTTAAAAAATAAGCGAAAAGAGCCGGTACAGCTTCTTGTATAGCTGATTCAGAGGTGGAGCCCAACTCTGAGAAAGTCTGCAAAGAAAATCCTATGCTGTAAAACATGATAATTGGTACTGCTAGTGGTAATCTACCTAGTGATAAGGAGTGAAAGGTTACTGATAAGGCAATAGGCGAGGGTAGTAGGCCATTTGGGTAGGAGAGGTTGGAGTGCTCATATCTCTCAACCCTCAACAACCCCCACTCAAATTTTCTGAAACCACGCCGGGTCCTAACTAAAACAAATACAAATGGTGGGAGTGTGGTGTGGAGGTGCTCTCATCCTAATTGCGCAGTCCTCGAGTGAGCAGCTGGCCTCCGCTAAGTACCTCTCAGCTGACTTTATTTGAGCGTCAACACAGGGCAATATGGCGGCAGACACTCAAATTAAAGTTTCCATCTTCTTTTCAGCAAATACATCAATTTTATTCAAATATCCATATGATTTTACAAATATATCTGGAAATTGTTGTGTCACAGGGTTCCACACTCATTGTCTGTATGTAATATAAAGTCTTCTAAAATTAAAAGAGCCTGGAAAAGTTTAAAAAACAAATAAAGTATTAATGATAGAAAACAAGGTTATACCTTGGAAACCTGCTATGTTTCAAGTTTTGTTGTTTACACTTCTAACTCTATTATGAAATTTTTAAAATTATAATAAGTGTCATATACTTATGGGCGAATTCACAATCATGATCTTTGGCCTTGAAAAAGCTCAGAGTCAAATAGAATTAATAATCACCATAACTTTTTATCTTGTATAAGAACCTTGCAGCCATCCGAAATCTATTATTTGGATAGGATTGGTTGATTCATTGTACCTACGAAACTGTGTATGAACGACACAAAACTGAATGGAAAGTAAGAGGGAGAAGGAAATTATTAACATAAACAAAAAAAAAACTGTATGGTCTAAAATAATAAATACTAACCCAAAAAAACAATAATTGGGCAAGGAGGCGAAATTTATTTTCATTTGAAACATATGCTAAGTACGAGTATAAACATACCATATACAGGTATACCCCTCCATCTGCTGAACTTTGACTTCGTCTAAGGGCTTTTTGAGCTAATAAAAAATTATCAGAAAATCTCCAAAATACCATAGAATAGTGGGTTTAGGGTTCGGTTAAACTTTTACGAAAAAAGGTTTTTCCCGTAGGGACAGTATAAACTAAGCAGATTTTCCATATACAACAAAAGAGAGGGTTAATACTTGTTTCGATCCATGGCCCATTTTCTAAAAAAAAAAAAAAAAATTATAATTTTTTAGAAGTACAAATTTCTGTCCGAGTTTTTTGACAGTCATCCCCAGAAATGGTATCAGCGTGGGATCGAGCAATTAGCTATCAAATGGCTAATGTTAGCAGATAACAATCAATTAAGTATTAAGTATACATTTTTTTTTTGTATCAAAGATATAATAACACAAATATTTAGTTGAAAACGGTCGTTTTTTAATACACCTCTTTATTAGTCTACTATAAATCATTAATAATCATATCTTTGACTCATTTGTGTGGGGGACTCATTTGGGATTAAATACCACAAAAAATAATATTTATAAGATATAGAAATATGAATAAAAGATTATGTTTAATGGTATAAAATTTAGCCTGATAATGTTTTTTTTCTTTTATGAACTATACATTTGAACACTATTATTGCAAATACTATGATACATACATTTTCTGTTATATACTATAAGAAAGGAAGCGTATAAGAAAGCTATATTGTCAGTAGGCGGTATATTCCATTGACTAAGTAAAGAGTAATAGGTTGTTGTTTTTAATCTCCATCATATATTTCTTCTCTTATGTCTGTGGAAAGCTAAAACAATGGCTTATTCTTTTGAAGTAGATAGGGAAGAGAGAAGTAGTAGAGGGCTAGAACTTGACTGAGAAATGACATGTGGCCTACTTTCGAAAAGAAGCTGAATGAACGAAGGCGGGGTCTTCGACTGCAGGATCGTTAGTGAACGGCAGCATTGAGCAGAGAGGTAAGAGTGACGTCACTGGTGACTCCGGGTGATTAAGACGACAGCGCACTGAAAGAGTCATTAGAGAACTGCCAGCCTTCGCTCTCGGATCAATGTCCCGACACCCACTCAGTATTCCCGAAGCACACTCTCTCTCAGTCACTCTCTCTCCCTCACTCTCTCCCTGAAGCCTACAGCACAAGACTGCATCAGCTTAGTACGCTAAATGTAGGATTGCCGTTCGCAAGGAGTTAGAATGTGGACATCATGCCTTGGTTATTGAGTCCTGGCAAAAGCTGTCGCAAAAAATGCGGTTTAACTCCACTATTTGTCTGCAAGTGATTCAAGTTTTATATTTGCTAACAGAATGTACAATAAATTACGTCCGCGAGACTATATTAAGTATAGAAATGACATGGGTGGGATTTAAATTACTTGAAATATATAAAATGAATTGGTGAAAAATATAATTTTTTCATTTTTATTTTTTATTAAAAAGGCATCTAAGTAGAAAAATATAAAGCAAATAATTTTTTTTAAAACTTTTATATTTATTACATTCCTTTTATGCAACATATAATAAAAAACCCAGAACTAAATAAAAAGAACTTCAATGAAAATGGCATGAGGAGAGGTGACCAATGACACCACTCTCAGACTATGTCCCGAAGAGGTCACGGGGCCATCTTTGTTTGGGTTGACCATTTCTCCGTATGCCATATCATTGTTTGCAATGGTTAAGCATCGATCTTGCTTGTCGTCTGCAAATATAGCTAAGAGGGTACTTGGGTGGGTAGGGATGTCAGAAGTGTACAGGTTAAATAGGACAGGTCCAAACTTGGTAGAAATCGGAGTAATCTAATCCTTGCTGAACCCTAAAGAAACATTTGGTAAAGTAAGACTTAAGGATAAGGTAAGTATTACTTGGAAGTATGGATTTCAGTTTAAACAGAAGATCGAAAAAGCACATCCAAAAATAGCACCTGGTAAGTACTTTTTCGAGTCGAAACAACTTTTGGACAGTAGAATGCTTAGGTCGGAAGTTGAACTGATTCTTTCTCCTCAAGGATATTGAAGAGTTCAATGAAAGGCATCCTTCGTTTTAATAGAATTTTTTCGAAAACCTTAGAAATTTTAGGAAGGGGACTTATGGGACGATAGGATGAGGGGTTTTGTGGTGATTTTTCTGGTTTGTGAAATAATATTATTTTGGAATGTTTCCAGAGGAGTGGGAAGTGTGCAGTTCGGAGTATACAATCATAGGTGTAGGTCAAGAATATAATTGCCTACTTGGGAAGATTTCGGTGAATTTGACCGATGATTATATCATATCCGGGTGATTTGCGTTTAGGCAGATAAAAGATTATATACTTTACCTCGGAAGGTGTTACTGCCTTGAGTGGCAAGGATGGTATGTCCTTGTAATGGCATGTCCAGGAACTCTTCAGTTTCCGCGGCATTGGACAGGTCTAAGGGGGCTAAATAAGGAGTAAATTTTTAATGCAAATCATATTGTAATTGAACTCATTTCTCATTGGTTGTAAGCCGCCCTCGATTTCTAATTTATTCAAAAAACGGTAAAATTGTTTTCTTTACACAGCCCCTGTGTGACACATCTCATACTATTGAACACCAGAGTCAGTCATTCCGCCAAACACCGAACGGCCCAACATATTAGCAACAATTCGGTGTAACTTTATTTCCAAATGTTAAAAAAAATTATATGAATGTATTATTTAATTTAAAATGAGGAAAATCCTCAATTTAGGAGAATTTAATTGAGAAAGAAAGAGAAAGGAGAATTCTGAAAAACGTTGCCTTTGATCATGCTAATTAATAGTTGAAAAGAGCTCATTGTGCGCTATTAAAAGTATTTTAATAAATTCTAAAACCAAAAAACTTGAGGTCAAATGTAAGCTTAAAAGTCTAAAATATAACTTTAAAAGGATTAAAATATCCAACTAATCAAGCCATTTTCACTATTATATATAATGTTTATGTTCAATAATATTATTTTTATGAAAAACACTTATTAAGGAAAACATTTATGACTGCAAACTCGATGGGCGAACTCTCCCTCTTCTTCCTTCCCGGCCAGTCTAGAGCCAACTTTTGTCATCATACTTTTTACGCTCATTCTTCTCTACGGCTTGAAAATTACATTTCCTCTTTGGGGCGCCAGGCTAGCTCAGGGGATCCGTACGGGTCTCGCAATCCTGACGCTGCGGGTTCAAATCCCGCCCAGGTCAATCTTTTATTTATAATATAGAAGCTTGTCCTGAGCCATGGGTGTTTAAAATGGGGTGGCAACCTGTAGATAGCCCATCCCTCCATGACCCTAAGTGGTTGCAAGGGAGGCTAACACAGCAAAAAAAAAAAAAACATTTCCTCTTAGATTGCACAGCTAGTAAGTGACCGACTATTTATATAGAACAGATTTGGCTTATTTTAGCTAAAATTGTGAAATTTAACGAGGAATTCTTGTTGAAAACAAAACAAAATATTTAATTATGAAATATCTAAATATCCCTATTCGGAGGGGGCCGAATGCTTTACAATGTAATTCACCTGTTAATTTTGAACAATTTTATAAAAGATTCTTAAGTTGATGAGAAATGAAGTATTTCTTGAACTTGAAAGATAAGAAATTTGATGTGCTGAATTTCAGTTAATTAACTTTGTGACATATATATAAGGTTTATAGAGCTAAATATATACGAAAATTTCCTGTTCATGTTTAATCACTGGCTCTTTAATCTGTTCAAGCATTTTGATCCTAGCTAATCTTCCTCCATCATGAGGACTTTAATTAATTTCTCTATTATTGATGATAATAAACAAGAGAAAAAGTGCATAATATATGCATGGATGCAAAGACTTGGTAGATGATTTGACTTGTCCTGGCTCATCAGATCTCCAGGTCTCGGAGCGAGCAATATGGCGAATTCTGATGAGTCGCCAGGACACAGAAAATGCTAAGGGCGCTTATTGCTATGAGCACCACGTTCCCGCCAGCATTCATCTTCTGAAGATAGGCCAAACCGCGTAGGATCTCCCGAAGAACACCGAGGAGGAGCTGTTACAGCTGTAGACGCATCGCTGAGCCGACACAACGCTGACCTACCGACGCAGGGCTACCGACGACAGACAGAACCCTGATGGGCGTCATCAGCCCAGCTCAGTTTTGGAGGGAGTAGCAGTTTGGGGTGCTCGGACTGCCTCAGCCCCGATCGATGTTAGGCAGAACTCGTCAGTCCGGTCCTTTCATACCTATAATTAGATCTGTAAGTACGGGCCTCCAAGCTCTCCGCCTGCCCTTCGCCTACCATATACCAAGGTACATGCCCAGCATCCATCCTTGGTAATCTGAAGCGGTATAGTATGTTATTTCCAAGGAAGAGACCATATAGATATGTTTAGTCATATGAAAATATTCCTTTCGTCCAAGATCTCATCTCCACCCACTTCAAGCTCCTCCATAGTAACCCTAATCCACATGCCCAGTCCCTGTCGTCGGACACCAATCCTTACAATCATCTCTGGCGACTAAAACGGAGATGGCCTCGCGACCTAATGGTAAATATGGTAATACCGCTAGAAATGAGTAAACTACTGGACATTGTTCAGAAATGCTTAAGGAGTGTTTCTAGACAGTTTTACTTCCATATTCCTGTTATATAGGAATGTAAGTATGGTAATACCACGAGAAATGGATGTATGAGAAAACTAGTGCACCTTGTTCAGAAATGCTTAGAGAGTGTTTCTAGACAGTTCTACTTCCATGTTCCTGTGATATAGGGATTTCCATTCCTATATAGCAGGAACATGGAAGTACTTCCGTATGGTAATACCGCGCGATACCTTATCTCCACCCGCTTCAAGCTCTTCGACAGTAAACTCCAATTTCATCCCAATCCATATGCCCAATCCCTGTCATCGGACTCCAATCCTTACAATCATACCCGGCGACTAAAGCAAATATGGCCCGCGACCTCCTAGGCCTTACTGACTAAACTTATTAGGAGTGGGGGTCCAATGGGCCTTTTCTCCCTTCACAGTGATGTTTTTTTTTTGTAACTTCTCTGAGATATTTATTAATAAACTGTAATAAATGAAGATGTGTAATATATTATGTAGGTATCCTCAGTTTATTTTAATTTAGAGTATTTCCCATTTTTTGGTAATCCCCATGAATCTTTATTCCTATGTCGGCCATGTTTGCTTATTGAAAATTCGCCATTGGGAAGATGGCATTGTCAGCTCCAAGGTAAATTCTCTGTGGCTGTGAGAGCTGCTTTTCTCCCAGGTCAGATAAAACGTGCTTATCACGTCCTATCTCATACATGCGGGAACACGATCAAATATCCTCCAATCGCGTAAGTAAATACAGTTATATTTATATAGAACGAAGGGAATCCCAAACGCATCATTCCAAAGAAATCAAGATAAATTTAATATAATATCATTTACTCATTGATAGCTCATCAGTGGGAACTTTATAAACTGAATAATTTAAAATTATTTAGGACATGTTTAAAATATAAAAATACAAACAAAATTACTATCAACACATCCATTTGACGATTCTTTTTATTATTGTAATTTCTCTATGTCATCAAATTACAAGATGTTAATAACAGAATGTAATAAATAAAGATTTATTAATTTTANCTGTCAGACCACTCTTGAGAAGATAATGAGCAGCTGAAAGCCCTCCTAATCCTCCACCAAGCACTAGCATCATGAGATGAGACTAAAAACTGAAACAAGAATGGACAATAGTCAGAAGATAAATTGTAATTAATTGACTTGTTAATATAAATAAATGTAAATTTTGTTTATATTTTTGTTCTTTTCAACGAGTAAGGCCGTAAATCAATTCTGCAATCACATCAGTCGACAGTTATTTGTAACCTTATAGCCTAACCTTACCCGGGGCTATACCATATGGGACGACCTCATTCCATAGGGGGGAGCTATATGTAAACATGGAATCAGATTGAATGCTGTTGCCTCCGTCCTAATTCAGTTCCATCTACAAAATCATCTTGACTCATTGTAACTGAATTAATAATTTATCCTATAACAGAGGAAAGAACAATATGTAACTTTTAATAAAAATAGAACAAATTCACAAATAATTTATGCTGCTTAGTTTAAATAATAAATGATAAAGCATCACATATTTTATACAGTAGCCATATTATACAAAATGTTAATATATTTTTTAACCATACTCAAAAACCAATTTCAATGCAATAATGTATTGTATAATTGTATTATATATCTTATTTATGTGAGAGGCGAGGGCTAAGCTGAGGAGACTCTTATGGACTCCGTAAGTCTTAGACTCATATTCGTGATGGGAAATTAATGTTCATAATAAATGTTGTGGCTGACTTTTCATACTTTTGAAAAGTCAAGTGATGAAATTCTATGACGCCATTTTTTTTTTTTTTTATTAAACACGGTAACCCTTGTTTTAACCCTTAAGCCCCCTTCCCCCAACAATGGTATAGCATGAGTTGTTGCTTTTTCTTATATATACATATAGCATCCGTGTAGGAATATTTTAACTGTCAATGTCCTTTACAAAATTGAATTTAGTTTTCGGATGACAAACTGTAGTACTTACTCGTCTTTAGTGAAGATATTTTTTTTTCTTTTTGGAAATTTCTGATTATTTCAGACATAAGATATTTTATTAATCACCAAATCCTTGGAGAATAATTTATTCTAAGATTTTCCTTGTGGTTGGCAAATTTTTTGTTATTTTAACGAATGGTTTATAACATATATTTAATAACCATATTAGCAATGATTTTCACTATCATTCTGTGAATAAAACATTTGATGTTTAAAAAAAAAAATTGTTAGTATGGAATGTCAAAAGCTTATATTAATAAATCAGCGAATTTGTTGTTTCCTTATATTTAGTATATTTAAACATAGTTGCCCCTTCAGGAATTTTACACTTACAAACACGTTTGCCAGTCAAATGATTTACTTGACAGAAGTCAAAATATTCTTTTGTAATAAATGTCTGTCACAACGGAGCTGCGTAAATGAGACAATAAATAGATATAATTGCAGTAAATGGCAAAGGCTGTAGAGAACAAGACTAAGCTGGGAAGAAAGAGTGCTCACCCTCCTAGTTTCATTCACAAATATATTCTGTAAAAAGAGCTTCCTGTAAAATTCTATTAAACCATAAATTCGAGAAAATTACTTTTTACACCCATTATGTGTTTCATTACACATAAGTTTTTCTAAACTCAAATCAAGTTATCGAAAGTATAAATACTACTATTCATTTTAAAACCCCCTTTCTCTCTCATCCGATTCCAATAAAAAATGAATTATTTAAAGGGGTTACAATAGAAAGACTAAATACAGAATTAAGTTTCTACATTTTAAAATTAAGATGATCCGCCCATTATTCAAAATTATATTCTTGTTTTTGTTGGGATTCGGTCAAAGTAGATCCAAATAACAAAAATTTTTAAAATGAGATTTTTTTTAATTTGTATTTTTTGGATCTACCTTGACTGAACCCCAACAAAAAACATCTAATAATGAAATCTTCTGTCAAAAAACTCTCCATTTAAATATATGTATTTTCAAAAAGGTTAATTTTTAAAATATTGGTAAGAATATCTGAGGATATTATAGGAATTTTTTGAGAAAAGATACTTGTTTGACAGTGACAAAATTATCAGGGAAATCATATTGCCTTAAGGGCTCTTTTATTTCGAGAAATGTTATGTTTCGCAGGCTGAATGTAAATAAGTTTGTTCTGACTTTAAAATATAAATTAAAAATTAAAATTTATTTTGTTGAAAATATTTAGCCTTTATGTACTAGATGTTTTTATGTTTTTTTTNTTTTTAAAATGAAGCTTAAAAATGATTTTTTTTATTATTCGAAATATAACTTTATATATATATGAATATATTTTTTTTAAACATATGCATACAATAAGATGGGAATTTTTCAAGCTATATATTAATACCATGAAAATTGGTTGCAATAATGGCAAATTGAATATAGAAATATTTTTAAAGATCTTCATGGATCGTATATTGACGAAGAAGCTAAAAATATGATCCACTCTTAGGTTTTGTTTTGTTATGGTTATGGTTTTAGCTTTTTCGATGTAGGATATGTGAAGATATGTTGACATTTTTCCAATGTCGCGTCAATCTACCAAGGAGAATAGCTTGATTTCCCCACTGGGAATCTGCTAAAAGTTTCTCCTAATGAACGTATATAAGTTCCGTCTTATTTGTTGTAATTGTGCTAAGAATGCAAGGAGGAACTAATTGATCTCTCCCAGCGTACGTATAACTGTGGATTCAGACTAATATCGGTTCCCTCTCAGGAAGCTATCCAGCCATGAGAGTTCCATTATTAAAGGGATCCAGAGCGGCGGTGGTGGGGGTTGGGGGTTGAGGGTGAGGTAGGGTCAGGGTGGGGGAAGGTGCGCCCTCCGGCGGCGGGCTTATGAAATTAGTGTGGAATTAGAGCATTAATTGTAGTCGTCCAGAGGGTTTTCCAATTACCTCTCTCTTTGTGGGGGTGAGATGAGGTTTCACCCTCTCCCTTTGCTCTTTCCTCTCTCTCTCTCATCCCCTACACTCACTAACCTACCCTACCGCCAATTTGCACCCTTATATTCCACTACACTCCTCATATCACCCTCTCTCTCTCCCTTTGCTCTTTCCTCTCTCTCTCCCATACACACACCCTCTCTCTCCCCCCTTACCTACAATTTGCACCCTTATATTGCACTACACTCCTCATATCACTCAACCTTTCAATTGTTATTTTACTCTTTCTTCTATTACTGAGTCCCTCATTCTCGTCCCTTCCTCGTCTCATTTCGCCTGCCTTTATTCCCTCTCACTTTCTCGTAATCTTTCGCATTTCAAAATTCCTTCACGCATATTTTGTAATTGAGCCAATTCCTTATTTCATTGAATAAAATGAAAAAAAAAATGGTCTTAGTACGATTAATAGATGTGAGAAACAAGTGCTAAGAATGCTTTCATACTCAATGGGACATTGTGAACATGTATTTTAGCCCCTACTCCGTTTTCACAAGCATACTTTTTCCAATTCATAAATTGGATAATAACATTCAATTCCCAGGACAACGTCGGGAAATTGAAGTGCGCTTTCCAACTGAAGTCTTATATATGAATGTGTCAGGAAATTTTTCTGAAGACGAACAAAACTTGTTTTTGATGAAAAGAGGATTATCAGGAGTTCAGTCTTGGTAGTAGAAGAATTAAAAACTAATTTGTAACCAAAAAAGTTTTTACTTAATAAGAAACGACTTCTATTCACATACATTTAGAACGAAATCACATCAATGACAGAATAGACAAAGACTATTTTTTTTCCACATACAGTAATATTTTTCACATCTTAAAACTAAAATCACCATTACACCAATTCGTAGGATTTTTTGTTCTTCCACTTCTGTTCAGTGATATCCTACGAACCTCAATCCATTAAAACCCTCTTATGCTCATACTTCCGTTTCCTGTTTCTTCCAAAAAGGTAAAATAATTTTTTTTTAAAAACACATCAGTCATGATGTAGACATTGTTGATGACGAGTCTCTCTCTCCCCATCAGCCTATTTGGTATGTTACTCTAAGAATACAATAAATAACTTTTTTTTCTCTCCAATATATTAAATATCCATTCTATATAGTCGATTACACTCAGTTTTACATTTTATTTTATCTTAGATACCCCCGTATCTTAATAAATTAATGGTTTTCTTTGTATGGGGCTGAGGGGGTAAAAGCAAATTTCATGTTTATCAAAACAACTAATGCGAGGGATAGAATAAAAAATCTATCTGTCCCACCCAGGGCTCGAACCTGGATCTCCTGATTTCCGGCCACGAATGCTAACCAAATGTTAAATGTTTAGCATGTGTGTAACGGTTAGCATTCGTGCCTGGAAAACAGGAGATTCAGGTTCGAACCCTGGCTGGGACAGACATGAATTGTTTATTTACGTGGGATAATATACCACAACAAAATTAATATTTATAAATGAAATATTTTCTACCTTCCTCTTTATTTATTTTTAGTGATTC
>KZ806958.1:392114-407636 GCA_000696205.2 Oncopeltus fasciatus | reverse complement strand
ATATATATATATATATATATATATATATATATATATATATATATATATATATTAGATTTGTTTAGGTTAAACAGTCTCTGGCATAACAGAATATTTCTTATAATTTGATATTTTATGTCTTGTGCTCTTATGCAATTAAATAAATTCAATGAAATTCTAATTATTCAATTTTGTTTTTTATTAGTGATATACTCTCAAATTTTAGAATTGTTTGATAAAAAATATATGCTTTATCGCTTGCTGTAGGGGTATAAAAACAATCTAAAATCCACCCCAAGGAGATAATAATTATATTTATGGGGTTTACGTTTCACTTGTTCGCCAAGTTGTGAAACCTTCATTATAGTATTGTCACCCCTTCGTATTTCATCTGTTCGTATTTAAAGTAACTTTTCTCGTGTAGGGGTGGAGAGATGGAGAAAACTGAAGGGAGGGAGTTAGCGAAACGGAAAGGGTTAAATTAAATTTTTCCGTCAGGATGGACGCCCCTAAACATCCCCTAAGTAAAGTTTGTAAGCTGTTGGTTATTAGTTTTTAGTTAATAATTGTTAAGTATAGCTGTAGGTTGTTAGATTGTTTAGAATAACTGATAGGTACAGCTGTTAAGTGTGGTTGTTAAGTAAGGTATATTTGTTAATTGCCGGATACAATTCCTAGGTATAGGTATAATTTTTGTTTCAGATGTTGTTAAGTATAGCTTATGTAAGGCATACTTTATTAGTATAGGTAAAGGTATAGATTAGTTAAGTGTAAGAACATTGTTAAGTGAATGTAAAGTTGTTGTTTGTAGGTGTTTAGTAGGTATAGTTGTGAATAATTGTTAGATGTGGTAGTTTTTAGGTAAAGTTTTTTTTTCTTTATGTAAAGAGATCATATATAAACCTCCCTTGGAGATCTATACATACACTATTGTCGTTAATAAAGCAGAATTTTAATTTTTTTTCATATTTTGGAGTAAATATTTAGTTAATTCTGTATATTTTCTGTCTTATAACACAACACATCTTTGTCTGTTTATTCCAATCTATAATTTACATAAGTGTAATATTGTGATTTTAACTCAGCCCAATAATGACATAAATATTAAGTCAAAACTTTGGCAAAAATAAAATAATTGCCCAATAATTTTGGAGTATTTTATTTTTCTCATCTTGGCCGAAACTCTAATTATGTATTATTTCTCACGCATAATTCTTCTACCTTCATATTATATATATTTTTGAAAAATCTTATACATAAGAATGATATTTATATATCTAATTTGATTATTGAAACTGTCAAAACATAGCAAAGAGAGCAGCCGGGCGTGGCCGTGGCGGAGATCGGGAGGTGGGGCTTTGGCCGTCTCTTGGACAGGGAACTTGACTCAACAAACCTTACAATAAGACTGGTATCATTTATTACATTCAGTCACGCACTCATATACTAAGAACTGCTAAAAGAAAAATGGTGTTGTGATATCATAGTATACTTAAGACTGACGATTAAATGTATTTACAGAAGAATAATAATAAATAAAAAAAAAGATTAAAATTTCAAAGAGCTCTTGTCCTAAAAATGATTTTTTTTTGTAGCAATAATATAGCTATAACAAAATGAATTATAAAAATTTGAAAAAATATCTAGCTNACTATGGAGGATTGCTATGGAGGATTGCTATGGAGGTACTGCTATGCCATGGTACTGCTATGCTATGGTATGGTATTCTATGGAGGATTGCTATGGTACTGCTATGGAGGATTGCTATGGAGGTACTGCTATGCCATGGTACTGCTATGCTATGGTATGGTATTCTATGGAGGATTGCTATGGAGGATTGCTATGGGACTGCTATGAGGGATTAACTTCTTTATGAACCTTCAGTAGAAAATAAATACATGTATTTTCCTACTGGATCTACATGTTCTGTTCCAGAAATAGTTTTATATAAAAAAAATTGTTAAATCATTGCTTAAAAATGAATAATTTAACAATTAATTAAGCTTTAAGTTCAATTCAAATAAGAATAATTCTTTAAATTTAGTGAGAACTGAAGTAGAAATAGTTTCATTGTTACGCATAGTTTGATACGCAGTGTTATTATGTATGTTCGGTACTTTTAGAAGGATCCTATGATTTTTATAAACAGGATGTTAGTTGACCGTTGTTAGGCGTAGGGGAGAAATTCGTCAGTATTCGGTCAAGATATCAAATAAAAACATAGTGAGGCGAAAATATTAAGTTTTGACAGATTTTTTGGCCATCTTTAGGGTTATATAACAAAAACAAAATAGAGAATAACAAAAATGTGCAAAAAAACTAAAATTACAAATAGTATATAAAAATATAAGTTCAACATATTTAAATATTAATTATCCCAAAAAAACTTTGAAATTTTATGTCCTTCGCCAGTTTTCAACTCATGTTCCTCTAAGTTAAATTTCTCGTTAGGAAAGGACATTTATTTCTTTCGAAGGACCAGTCATCTTTTCCTTTAAAAGAGCTGCCTTCCCTTCGATAACTTCCTTAAGCCCCACCCTTTTCTACCTCATAAACTGATCTTTTTACTTTTATTTAACTTTTTAAGCATGAGTTATCTGACATGGTTTACTTGGCTTTTTCCATTCATTATCCATGAAAGGCCTGAAACTAAGACTGAAACGTTGCATAAAATTATGTATTTTTATTCAACAAATATGTTTTTATTTAAAACTCATGGACTAAATACGGACTCTTTTCTCCACTAAAGAAGCAAATTTCATAACAACAAATATTATTTCAAATTAGATTTTCTATTAAAGATGATAAATTAAATTTAATGTTTAAGTGTACACAAAAAATTAAGAATTTATTAATAATTTCTAGAGCATATTTCAATTCTTGAAAAAATAAAGCAATTTACCTGAAAAAAAAGAAGTTTTTTTTATGTTTGCGTGACTTAAAGAGTGTGTAGGAGAATTAGATAAGTAGTTTTAATTTTTTACTATAATCAAATTTCACGAAAGTGATTTTTTTTATTGTCTAGTATTTTGATTTAAGAGACAAAAATACTCAGATTTTTAAGGAATTTTAAAATTAAAGCATAAAAATGTTTATAACTAAATCTCTCATTAATATGAAAATAATTATTTTAATTTTACATAAATAAAAAAATGCGTGAGTTTTTTTCATTCTCTTTCAGTATTTCATAATAAATAAATAAATTGAAAATTAATTTAATTACAGCTAATTGACAGATATATTTAAATAAATTAAATATACTTATTTACAAATAGGCCTTAAAATAACTTGTTATACTGTCTGCACTTACTAATATCAGTCACTTTACACTTCACTGTCACGGGTCCGACGTTTAAAGACAGGGGAACAGACATGGAATCTGACACTAACTGACAATGATCCGGAGATCACTAGCGAGCCATGAATGATTTCTTTTTCTAAGTAGGGAAACAGAAAGCATACTTCATTTGGCGCCTTCCAGTACAGGTCTGGTCCACTCGTTACGTGTTTCCTAAGTCTTTAACAATATTTTAGTTATCTCTAGTCTTTCTCATAATTCCTTAATAATCTACAGTTATTCTTGTCATTTTATGTTGTCTCTTGTATTCATACTCATCCTACACCTGGTCAACTATAACTATCCCTAACCATCCTCATCCTACCCTAATTTTTTATATCTGAGGTCTTCCTCATCTTGTCGTCTTCGATCCCTTTTACTTTGTAGCCATCCTTATCTAACCTCTAGTCTTTTGTGGTTATATCAACTCAGCCTTATCTTTTCGCAAGTCAAACTCATTGTATTTTTAGTCATTTATATTTATCCCTAGTCATTTTCACCTCATCCCTTTTCACTTCTAATTTTTTGTCGTCCATATTTATTGGGTCTCCACTGCAAGATCGTGAATATCAAAAATAGGAACTAACGCGAACATCCCTATTTATTTACAGAAAATCCACCAAGAATAGTGATTTGCCTATTAGAAACATTACTCAAGAAAATTTGATACACTCACAAAATGAACCAAGCATTATTTTATTTAACGTTTTAATAATTAAGACAAATGCAAGATAGAAAAAAAATAGCTAAAGCATCTGTCATAAAAATAAGTCTAACTAAATATAGTATTAAATTAAATACACTAATAGTTATACAGCAATATTTTTTAATTAGGCAAACAAATATAGCAACAAAAAATAAGATAAAATTATATATCNATATAATATTATAATATATAATTCAGATGATAATAATTTATTACATTTTTAAATCGTAGTCCACTGCTAACTCAACTTGATTAATGTATCATTCAGCGACAACTCTTTTCAAGTCATAGAGCCATATAGCTTTATACTTAATAGTAATAACTAAATAGGTGAAAATCTTTCAGAGATTAATAAATAGGATTAAGTAATCTGTAAATTTACAGTAATTTGTAAATTGACAGTTATGATACATACATATGATAGCAGAGAACTTTGGAACGTTTCTCAAGATAAATAAAGTATCATTGAAACTTTAGATAGTTTTCAGTAGAAAAATAACAGTGTCTAGGAGTCAAAAGTGAAATTGAGGAGTTTTTTAAAATTTTATATATGCAATATAAAATATAATTTGGAAGTGTTTATTTCATTAAATAAATTAAATGTATATAGGATTAGGATTAGGATCAGCGATCAATAGCTAGGTTAATACGCCCTCTATTTATTGCTATTAATAAATTTTTAAGATAGGTTTNTATCATAAATGAAAAATTAATTTATTATTTATTTATTTCTCTCTCCTGTGTTTGTGTAAGTTTAGAATTAGCATAGCATTCTAAACTATCAAAGACTCAGAGACGTTAATGAGCTAAGCGATCCCAAAACGCAATAATTCAAAGACAACAACTTAAAGGTTCCAGGGGTCTGTTCGGTTTTTGCAATCTAGGCGCTGAGGGTTAAAATCCTGCCCTAGGCAAGCTTTTACCGATAAATAAAATCTTATTCTAATAAGCTAGAATGGGGTAGCAACCTGTAATCAGCCCCTTCCTCCATGATCCTAACAAAAATAACGTCACATAACTGTTCATTCCTCTAGGGCGGAGGCGAGAGGGGGTAATTCGCAATCCAGCTGTTTGGCGGAATAGCCTCTTTTGATGTGGGGTGCGCGAGGAGAGGGTTAGTGAACTCTTGATGGGTAACCTTTAAAATATTTATTGACATGTGGAAGATGAAGGAGCCGCTTTAGGACTACCCAATTCCGGACCGCCCCCTGAGGGGAAGCTTTGATCTCGCTCGAGACAGCAGCGCTCTGACGGCTCTTGTGAGAACTGTCTCCTAACTACTCATCCGCCCTCTGCATCGGTGGATCCTCTCAAAGCTATTCTTGTCTTCTTAATGCCATGTGTTTATATTATTTCACCTACATCTTATTATCTTTATTTTACCAAATAAAAATATGTTATTTATTTATGTGAGTTACAAATTTAAATGACTTTATTCCATACTTATGTAGTTGTCCTTTCAGAAAGTCTTAAACACTTACTCAAAGCAACGTAAATTTAGTACTTTTTCTGCAATTCATTAATAAAACCATAGACAAGACTTAATTATAAATTTAATTTTGTAACATAAAGAGGAAAATGAATAGAAAAAAAAGTTATTTTTAGGCTGGCTCTAAGCAAGAATGGTGGGTGAGAGGAGGAAGAGAGGAAAAGACATTTAATTTTTCAAACATACTTTCAAATATTTTATTATTGTGGCTTTATTATACATATATTTTTTGCTTTTAATTATTAGTGACGCGTATCTCATAAAAATTTACATATATTTTACGGGATAGGGTCAATAATAATTAAGAGCAAAAATAATTAAATTTATTTTAACAAATAATTACTTCTAATAGTCGAATCTATTGTCCTTACTAACAAAATAATGAATAAATAGTTAATATAAATTAGTTAAGCTAAGTATGCAAATCAATAAGTAAATGTGCTAATTACAAAGAGGCATCAAAATAAATTGTTTATTACTGTCACTTATCATTTAACTGTTACTGGCACCACAGAAGCTACGACCTGCCCAACGCTCTGAAAATGATGTAGACGGTAACTAACTTATCACTGACTTGGGAGCCGCTGGCGAGATGCTTTTATAACTTCGTGGGAGAGTCGAGGGAGTTCTAAAAGGATTTCTTAGTATTTCTCCTTCCCTTCTATGAAAAAGGAAGCATCTAGCATTCTTCAATAGGCCCCTTCCCGTACAGGCTTGGTCCTCACAGCACCTACTTCCCCTGTTTTAAATAATATAATATAAAACCAAATTTGTTTTATTCTAAATATGACCCCTATGATATATTGAAGTAGTTCTCAAAAATCACAATGGGTTCAAGGTAAAAGCCGAATTTGATTATGGATAACCTCCTAAAAAGCAGACTTATCGAATAGAAAAATCGCTTCTTTTTTTTAAAAATTAGTACATTGGTCACATTTTTCTGTGGAATTATAGTATGTTCCTTTTCATCTAACAGATGGAAGAGGGGGAGAGGAGTGGAGAGAACCATTTACATGTATCCATTTACAATGGATACATGAAAAGAAATGGCCATCACAAAGGAATGGATCAGTTTGAGACGGTCTATAGAAAAGTACACAAACAGACGGATATCCTCTTTGTAATGTGCGTACTTTTTATGAATGAATGTGAGTGTTTGTAACCTTAGCGCGATATAGCAAGATATAATAAAGAGGTTTTGTAACAGTCAGTCCTTCATCGAATGCCAGGCTGGAGGCGGGGCTAGAGAGAATGGCCACTGCTGAATCAGTAGCCAGCCACCAGATAGCTCTGTCCTCGAACGATTGTTGGCCTGTCACTCTGCGGGCATTGTCTTCGGCAGAATGGGGTGGGAGATTGGTGGTTATGGGGTGAGTTGTGTGTTTGCGGGCAGGGGGTAGCCCAGCTGGCCTCTAAGGAAGAAAGTGGAGGAAAATATATACATAGTTGGAATTTTATTTTACTCAACATTTAAACATGTAAGGGTGTCGGACACATAACTTCTGCGAAAGCTATGATCAGAAACCTAAATAGTAGAAATAATTACCGCCTGTTATGCCTCACCGGTTACTTCATATGTAATGCTCCTCTGAGCACAACTATAAATATAACCCGCGCATACCTACGGATAAAAGGTTCACTATGGGTGGTGTACCAATTACACTCACAACACAATAGCACACGGACTGCTATTTTATAGCGAATTTGCATATATCTCTTTTTCTAATAAATGAGGCAGTAGTAAAAAAAAAAAATATATATATATATATCAGCCAGGNATATATATTATTTCAATGCGGACATGAAATTAATTTGAAACAAATTTAAAAAGTAAAAATAAAAAATGAATACGGCAGTCGTTCACTGTTGCTGGCCATAACAGTGGAGTACTCTTCATATTCACATAACTAAATTCCTAAATAATTTAAATGTAGTAGGAACTATCACATAGAAGTTTCTAAAATAGCTCAGGCTGTCTCTTAAAATCCTGATCTCTGACCACCAAATAATGCTTACTTGCTGATATAAAACATTATTTACTGATTAAATTATTGTTAAAAGCCATAAATATTCTATAGTAATAGCAATAGCAGTTATAGATTCTTCTGTAGCACCTATATAATATTCCTACTGTAAAAATATTTATTCATTTATCTATTTATTTCCCCCGTCAATACCCTCTTCCTGCATCAATTTCATTGCGATTCAAGCTTTGTTTTTGAAAATGCATTATTATTTAGAAACAAAATGAATAAAAGATGATAAATGAGTAGTTTGGGGAAAAAAAATACTTTGTGATTTTTATTTTTGTGTGTTCACTGCACTCTCTATCCCATCTGTTCTTGATTACTATATATCGCAACCAACTGTTTCATTATATACATATATATATATGTGTGTGTGGGGGGGGGGGGGGGGGGCGTATGATATAAGATCAGACGAAATAAAAAATAATTTGGACTATACCTGGTACGAAAAATGGCGGAACAACTAAGTGCAATGTCTTATATATTGTATTGAATAATAAATAAAATTCAAAAGTGCAAAAAATAGCTTCAAACACGATTTCATTATTTTTTAGTGCAGATGTAATCGGGAATGTTATATATTAACTCGACAGTGATTAGTAATAACATAAGTTGGTATGGTAAACACATTTTGACACTCTTTAACACGTTAGACTTCATTTACCACATTTCTGATTATTTCAAAACAGGATCATCTTTAATTCTATGCAATACAACAACAAGCATATTATGTACATCAGGTAGGCCTGGAAATATCAATTTCATCCTGCGGGAGAATTATAGTTAATAACTTGTGCGGTAATTTCAAAGGGTCTTTGTATTTGTTCCGGGGCGTTCTGGTCTCAAAGGTAATGGTGGGGTACCTTTTCCCAAGCGCAGACACAAACTTCGGGCGATAGTACAATCAGGTCTGCCAACACAGATGAAAGGAGACAAGCCGAGCCTCCCTATAGACCTTTAGAGCGATCTCCAGCACTCTATTGACCGGGGCAGGCTTCCTCGTGGGACGAAATTGACTTCGCTTCCTATGGACCCCCTCTCACCCCCTGTCCCTCCCAACCCCCTTTCACCCCCGCCGATATTTTCCCCCTCCAAGCTCGTCTTCTCTCTTTCTCTTTCAGTGGACTCCCGCCGTATCGTCATTTGATGCCATTGTCCACATCTTCTAATATAAAGGGAGTCCACATCCCCTCGAACCAATCTAAGAAATAGGGGTGTTCCTGGTAGTATTAGTTCAGACTCCTAAGCAAGTCTTCATCTATACCAGGACATAAACCAATATCAGACCAATCCCAGAGGTAACTTAAATGTTATTGGTGAAGGTAAATTAAATAGTATTTTTTAAATAAAGATATTAATTCTGGTATGTAATCCCACTATTAATTTTCTAAAAGAAACACATAGGGGGCCAGAAAAAAAATTATATTAAAGAAATCATAGTCTAACATTGTTATCTCCTTTGATATATTCGTCTTACTTTGGGGTTTAGACTCGGAATAATGTTCAGAGAGTTGGACATATTATCTTATCCACCTCGGTAGGGGTCATACCTGCCCGGAAAGTAGGAGATCCGGGTTTGTTTCCCGGCTGAGATAGTTAACGTTTTTTTCTGACTTCATTTGCATTTCATGTATAAAAAAGTAGTTGTTTAAGATGGAAGGGAGGAGATAGAATTATTGACTTTACAGGAAAATAAAATCGGGTTAACGTTGGTCAGGGGGCCATAACAGAGAATTTCCGAGCTAAAGGACGAATGTTTCATATTCGCACAGGATTTCCAGGTGTGCTTTTTGGGAATACCCAGCCCTAATAGGGAACCATTCTTCCTTGAATGGGAAAAAAATCAGGAGGCCAGAATAGTGTGCCAGAATAGGGTACTGCTATGGGGCTGCTATGGAGGATTACTATGGAGGATTGCTCTGGAGGACTGCTATGGAGGATTGCTTTGGAGGACTACTATGGAGGACTGCTATGGAGGATTGCTATGGAGGATATGATATGCTATGGAGGACTACTATGGAGGATTGCTATGGTACTGCTATGGAGGATTGCTATGGAGGATTACTATGGAGGATTGCTCTGGAGGACTGCTATGGAGGATTGCTTTGGAGGACTACTATGGAGGACTGCTATGGAGGATTGCTATGGAGGATATGATATGCTATGGAGGACTACTATGGAGGATTGCTATGGAGGATTGCTATGGAGGTACTGCTATGCCATGGTACTGCTATGCTATGGTATGGTATTCTATGGAGGATTGCTATGGTACTGCTATGGAGGATTGCTATGGAGGTACTGCTATGCCATGGTACTGCTATGCTATGGTATGGTATTCTATGGAGGATTGCTATGGAGGATTGCTATGGGACTGCTATGAGGGATTAACTTCTTTATGAACCTTCAGTAGAAAATAAATACATGTATTTTCCTACTGGATCTACATGTTCTGTTCCAGAAATAGTTTTATATAAAAAAAATTGTTAAATCATTGCTTAAAAATGAATAATTTAACAATTAATTAAGCTTTAAGTTCAATTCAAATAAGAATAATTCTTTAAATTTAGTGAGAACTGAAGTAGAAATAGTTTCATTGTTACGCATAGTTTGATACGCAGTGTTATTATGTATGTTCGGTACTTTTAGAAGGATCCTATGATTTTTATAAACAGGATGTTAGTTGACCGTTGTTAGGCGTAGGGGAGAAATTCGTCAGTATTCGGTCAAGATATCAAATAAAAACATAGTGAGGCGAAAATATTAAGTTTTGACAGATTTTTTGGCCATCTTTAGGGTTATATAACAAAAACAAAATAGAGAATAACAAAAATGTGCAAAAAAACTAAAATTACAAATAGTATATAAAAATATAAGTTCAACATATTTAAATATTAATTATCCCAAAAAAACTTTGAAATTTTATGTCCTTCGCCAGTTTTCAACTCATGTTCCTCTAAGTTAAATTTCTCGTTAGGAAAGGACATTTATTTCTTTCGAAGGACCAGTCATCTTTTCCTTTAAAAGAGCTGCCTTCCCTTCGATAACTTCCTTAAGCCCCACCCTTTTCTACCTCATAAACTGATCTTTTTACTTTTATTTAACTTTTTAAGCATGAGTTATCTGACATGGTTTACTTGGCTTTTTCCATTCATTATCCATGAAAGGCCTGAAACTAAGACTGAAACGTTGCATAAAATTATGTATTTTTATTCAACAAATATGTTTTTATTTAAAACTCATGGACTAAATACGGACTCTTTTCTCCACTAAAGAAGCAAATTTCATAACAACAAATATTATTTCAAATTAGATTTTCTATTAAAGATGATAAATTAAATTTAATGTTTAAGTGTACACAAAAAATTAAGAATTTATTAATAATTTCTAGAGCATATTTCAATTCTTGAAAAAATAAAGCAATTTACCTGAAAAAAAAGAAGTTTTTTTTATGTTTGCGTGACTTAAAGAGTGTGTAGGAGAATTAGATAAGTAGTTTTAATTTTTTACTATAATCAAATTTCACGAAAGTGATTTTTTTTATTGTCTAGTATTTTGATTTAAGAGACAAAAATACTCAGATTTTTAAGGAATTTTAAAATTAAAGCATAAAAATGTTTATAACTAAATCTCTCATTAATATGAAAATAATTATTTTAATTTTACATAAATAAAAAAATGCGTGAGTTTTTTTCATTCTCTTTCAGTATTTCATAATAAATAAATAAACATTTCTGCACAGCAAACTGACAATTTAGGTCAGTCTAAATTGCCCTTTTCGTTAATTTAGCTTAGTTAGGTATTACATTAGTTGTAAAAATACATCAAATGCTGTCTGATAAATTTTCTTAACAACTTGAGAGAAACAATTTTTAAATAATAATGCTCTTCAAAGTTTTAAAATAATACAAGATACACACTTGATTAATTTTTATCCTATGTGCAACAAAACAATTAGATTGGATGGGCTATCTAGATGTAACTATAAAATTCTAATCAAAATTAGCTTTGAGTGAGCTTTTATTTCTGTTAATAAGTAATAACTACAGCTATAACTCACCAAGTCATAACTATAAGTATAAGGCATTAAGCTTACTTGTTAGATAAGCTTACATCAACTTAAGCACACTTGCCAGATAATAACAATAAAGATAAGCACAAATGGCACTATAAGCATTTTGCTCAGGAAATATCCATGTATGACCTTAATAGCAGAAATTAATTTATGATACATTCCGCATAAGTGCTTCACGCACAGACATTTCCCAAACAATTAGCTGTGTCTCCTTCAATATCATTTGTAACACGGTTATAATATTTCTCGACAGTGAAATTATTCATATCATCTTTTTAAGATATTTGAAAAATATTGTTAACCTCAAACTATTCCTATATTTTCTCATAAGTCTTTCAACATAAGTATTTAAAAGGAATTTACATTGTGGAGAAAGAAAATGGGTTTTTATTAGTAATAAGTATATATTTACCATTTCATCTTCCGGGTTGGACCGAGTCAAATTGTTCTTATTTGCCGAGCTTTCGCACATCATGTGATGGCTTCTTCAGGGCTGAAAAGAGAATGAGAGTTGTAAAGAGAGATTTTTAAAAATCCAGATGGTATATATTTACCATGTTTTATACACCAGGTGGTGTATAATCCCGGCGCGGTCTTGTCCTTGGGCGAAGTCTGCCTTCCCATTGGTTGATACTGTGTTCTGGTGGCTGGTCTCTGGAGTAGTCAGGTAGCTGGTCACTGATTGGTTGAATCCTCTTTTCAATTAGCGCTGGTTTCCAGTTTTTGCTCAATCTGTATCCGTCTTCTCTGTTGATATTTTTCGGTATAATATAAATAAGTATATATTTTTTTTCTCTTTTTTTTTTTTTTTTTTTTTTTTTTTTTTTACTGTTTCTTCTCAAAACATCTTAACAAGGATTGATGTTTGTGTTTAATAGCATAACTCCCACTCAGTGTAGACATTATTGTTGTCTCAAGGATTTCATTGGATATACATTAAAAAGAGCACATCTGCAGTCAGTAAATCGTTTTTATCTTTATTGCTGAAGGAATTCGCTTTTATACACAACTACAGAGTGATAAACGTTTTATGTTACTTACTTATTTTTGAGCTTTCTCACTCTATTACAAAGTGTTTATGTTTTGCCAGCACTCAGCTTTACTTAACTGCACATGTAGACGATTTAAGCTCTTTTTTTACAATTTTTAGATGGGAGACTAAGTTTGCCTCTGGCTCCCAAAGACATCCATTTCCCAAAGACCTCCATATTCAATGCGGGATTGTCCTGTGATTGCCCTCCGCTTACAAGTCAGTGGGTGTTGTTTGCATAACGGCTTAGGAACGACCTCGTTCTATGCAGTTCTCGATGCACCAGTCTGTATGCAGATGAAGGGACTGCCTAACGCGTACTGCATATCTTATCGAGTCCTATCGATTCCTTCTAAGCAATCTGAAATATACATTGAATCTGAAAGAAATATTCTATTAATTGAATTTCAAGTGGAATGCAAGTATCTAAAATGTAATACTCGGTAAATTAAGTTGTTAAACATTAACAAAGATACCTTAGTATGGTGAGGCAACCAGTACACAGTGTGCTACAATTTTCCAAAAATATAATATTTAATTTTTCCCAATGTACTCCAGAATTTATGATATACTGTAAAACAGGAATAATTCCCCTTTATCTGCACACAATTAAACAAAACAATGGCCGTGTTTTAAATTTATGAATCATTCAAGAAATACATTTCTGTCTTATTTTGATAGAAGAGGTTATTTGAAAAAATGTATTTTGATACAGGAAGCTGAAGAATATAATATCTGCCTACGGCTTAAATAATAATCAAGATATAAAAATATTGAAAACTGGTCACATGATTTTTAAAATATTGGTATAGTAATAGGTAAAAATGTAGAAGAAAATACAAAAACCAAGGGAAAAAAAAATCAAGGATCATGGGCTTAAGTAGCGCGATAAATAAACAAACATTTAAATTATTTAAGAAAAGAAGAACATTTTTAAAATGGATTTTGAAAGCGAATTATGGGTTGTAGAATTTGAATAATAAAATTACATGGTGAATTTATAACAAATATGGTATTTATAATTTTCTTAAGCAATTAAGTAAATGAAAAACTTTGGTCTTTTTATGAATAAATTGAATTTGAATACTTGGTATATATACACACAAACACACACGCACATATATATATATATATATAATTACCAATAATTGAAAATCATAAATTTCATGGCTAGTAGTAACTCTATGTTATTTCTGAGCTCAATTAATGCAACGGAATAAAATAAAAATATTACTGTCCCCGGTTATATTGCTATCCGGTTAACGAAATAGCCCTGGCTAGGACAGTTAGATTTATATTTTATTTCCTTGCATTAATTGATTTAAATATGCGCGGAATTAAAAACCACATTAAAATTAATATTTTTTATTTCGTAGCTTATATTTTTTGCAGAAAATAAATTCGTTCTGTCTACGCTATTTCATCGTTAAGCATTTTTTATATAACTTTGAGATCGTTGGCAGTAATACAGGTCTCATTTAATTAAAATTTTTTTTAAAAATAATATTTACTTTTAACTTATATAAAAATATAATGTTATTTATTTATAANACCTCTCAAAACGATTGTGAAAAAAAACCCTTTTTTTATTTTTAATATTTTTTTTTAATTACTCGTTTGAGCAAGTCATCATTAGGGCAGTGACATGTATATTTCATTACCTAAATAACGAATGAGTCGGGCTACCCATGACTACAGGGCATTTGGTCACATACAGTTGGAAATGTTGCCAGGAACTGGGGCCACTACTAGATTATGCATGAGAGGTCCCACCGAGCACCGTAACTGTACTTACAAACGACCATATCTCATTTGGTATACAAGTAATTTTTACTTCTCATGCCCCCTAGAAAATAATTCCAATATATATTTTCTAGAATATATTTTTATATTATGGCTAATTCTTTATTAAGAATTTAATTACAATTATACGACTTTGTATTGTTGCGTACAATGACTGGCACGATTTTAAATGTATATATCACTAAAGATTAACATTTAGACGTAATGTATGCTTTACATATTCATTAATATAACTTTGTTTTCATTATTGTCCTTCGGAATCATGTTTCGGGAATGCTGTGTAATTTTATGTGAGCTGTTATTAATTATTTAAGCAACCACATCTACACACACACACACACACACACCCATGTTACATATATATATATATATATATATCAATTAAATACTTGATGACCTTTAACCAGCTAATTTCGTGATTAAGTGCACTTGGCCTAATCTAAGTGATCAATACATATCTCTCTCTTACTTACTCCATCATTTACAATTTGAGTTTTAGCAGAAAAGTGAGATTATGAATTGGAAATAGATTGCAAAACGGGATTGTATCTCTTTCCATACAGCCACATAAGATAGGACTTAGATTTTGCCTCGTCTGACGCCAATATTAATGGTCACGTAGTTTGCGCGGGAAAATTAAACAAGTTGTGTTTCTGCCCTTCACAATGAAATATTCCTCCCCTAATTTTCTTCTCCCCTCCATCCTGAGATCTGTTATCTACGGGCCATAATTTACGATTCGGCGTGATTTGTGATAGTATTAGTTTCAATATCGATTCTCTTCAATCCAGACCTAGGGATATGTCTGTGTTGGAACAGAAAATCTAAAATGAATACTATTTTCCTGTTTTCAAAAGAGCAATTTTTAATGGCATATTTTTAGGAAAATACAAATTTTAATGGGATTTAATTGTAAAATTGTTATAATAATTTTTAAAGAGTCAAATTTCATATAAATTATAACTGCAGGCGTTCAAAATTTGATTTTGTTGTAGAAAAAATAAAGGTGCATTAGTTACAACATGCAATGTTATTGTTTTAGGAATATACATATACACATACATATACATATACATATA
>KZ806958.1:341842-355039 GCA_000696205.2 Oncopeltus fasciatus | reverse complement strand
TGTCTATATATATATATATATATATATATATATATATATATATACATATATTATTATTGTTATTGTTACATTGGTATGGAAAGAACACTGAGGATAGCCATAATTTATTTTAATACATTTTTTTATTTTTTCTTCCCTCTGCAAACTGTAAGTTCAATTCAATAATTCATGAAATCGATAGAAGAGAATTGAGGATTTTCGAAAAGTAAATTTGAAAAATCATATAGATTTTAAAATTATAAAGATTATAAAAACCTTCGTTATTGACAAAATTACAAAACAATACTTTCCTGAGTATAACAGTATTTAAATGTTATTTTTTAATATTTAGTTACAGAATACTTTTACACAAAACACATTATAAGACAAATTTAAAATTTTAAAGGTGATGATGTTGCTAGCTACATTATTCTAAACATTAAATTAGAGCCTCTTTACTAAGACATTTGTATGATTTGTTAACACTGCATTAAGAATAAGGGAGATGTGATGAGAGAAATATAAAATTTAATAACGTTATAAGAATTGCAGTTATAAGAGTTAAGGCATGAATTTATATTCGTTTTAAGTAAAATATGTAATTTTCATTTATTTGAGTTAAATTCTATCTATAATATAAAATAAAAACCTGAAAAATGTTAAATCTTCCAAGTGACGAATTTCGATGAAATGCAAAATGCAGAATATAGTCTACTTTGAATTCATTTCTTGTTGACCATACAGAAAGTTGGTGGAGATTTTATGATAAATACTATAGAGATTGATTGCAAATTGGTTGCATTATGGATAATTGATTGCAAATTATTATGCAGTAAGAAACGTAATTTTGGAAAAATCTAATTCTCCCAAAATTCCAAGTTAAATTTGTTATTTTTATGTTATGTTATATGCAATTCAAATGCGTATGCAGTAAAAAGCTCTCATTAGAAAGAAACCAAATGCACCACGTAGTAAATTAGAGTTACTACGAAGGAGTTAATGCAATCCAAGAACAAACGCACTAGAATGCCTACAAAACATTCTAAGTCTGTCATATAAATATTTTTGAGTAAGTCGTTGTAAATGCAGCAGAAAGTACACTATGGAAACAAAACAAGTGCACCTAATAGAAAGTTGCTGGAAGTACGTTGTAGTAAATGCAATTCAAATGCACGTGGAGTGGAATTAACTCTTTGGAAACAATCCAAGTGCACCAAGTGTGTAGTAGTTTGTTGAGAGCATCTTGTGGTAAATGCAATTCACATGTAATTGCAGTAGGAAGTACACTCTTGAAACAATCAAATTGCACCTAGTAGAAATTTGTTGAGAGTGTGTCGCGATAAATATGTCGAGCGGTTGTGGAACATTAAACAAACACAATTTAGAAACAATCCAAGTGCAACAACTTGATAGTTGTTGACGGTATGTTGCGGTAAATGCAATTCAAGAGTAATTGCAACAAAAAGTGCAGTTTGGAAACAATTCAAGTGCATCTAGTGAAACTTGTTGACAACATGTTGTGGTAAATGCAATTCAAATCCACATACAGTATAATAAACACTTTAGAAACAAACCAAGTGCAAGTAGAAATTTATTGACAGCATGTTATAGTCAGCGTACTGCAAGATCTTGTGCATTAGAGAGTACAGATTAGAAACAGTATAAGCGCACAACGTAGAAGGTTTGTGATGGTGTGAAGCGGCAAATACAATTCTGGTACTTGTACTGTAGAGACCTCTCAAAGTGCACCACGTAGAACGTTTGTGATGGTATGAAACGGTAATTGTAATTCTGGTGCTAATGCTGTAGAAACATCTATAAGTGCACTACGTAGAACGTTTGTGATGGTATGAAACGGTAATTGTAATTCTGGTGCTAATGCTGTAGAAACCTCTATAAGTGCACTACGTAGAANTTGTGAACACACAAAAAGAACAAACCACAAATTTAAATATATATATATATAAACATTCTATATTTGTAATAAGTTACTAATTAAAAAAAAAATTAATACTTGTATTAATTATAGACCTGAAGAGGATGCAAGGAATCTTCATTATTAAAGATAATCCAACAAATTAAAGAAATTAAACATGTATATATGTACAATAATGTAATTAAAAGAAATACAGAATTATAAAAGAAAAATGCACTTGTTAATAAATAATACAATTATAAATTGTTTCTGTACAAGAGCATTTGCTTTATTTAGCTTTAACTTCTTTCTTAGGAGGTTCTTCCTCTTTAGGTTTTTCATCCTTCTTTGTGCTTTCTTTTTTCTCAGCATCGCGATTACTGAGCTTATTGTTGATAAGATTGTGAAGTGCAACTATTGCTCGGACAAGGGCTGCTAGATAGACCACTAGCATTTGATCGTTAGTCTTAATGTAGAGAGAGTCTCTAAAGTTTCCATGATTCATATCAGGAAGGAGGTTAAATATATCTTGAAGTTGGTATATGATCTGATGATTTATAGGTAATTTTCCTTCGACAACCTGTTAATAAATAATAATTATTTTTATTTACAATATCTAAAAAATTTAAATTACACAATAACTAAGTAATGTTTTAAATACTTCAGCATTAAATAAATGTTCTCAGTCAAATTAATTTCAGTTATTTATTATAGCATTGAGGCAAAGTTTTAACATCTCCTGAAAGCCTTTTCAATAATGCTCAGATATATTATGACATATGGAGAAAGGAAGTGAAGAAGAGAATTATTTGTTCTTCCTTTCCTTCCCTGTGACATTTAGTCATAACAAAACTAGTTTCTTAGGCAAAGAGAGCAGAAGTTAAAGCAGTTCTTAAGTGAAGAACATGAAACAAATAAACCTTATTTCCCTACCTGGTTTTTCAAATATTCAATAATCCAAAATAAGAGAAACAATGCAGTCAATAACAAATTGTATACATACATTATATTTATAAATATTATTTTTTAAACAATTAATGAGAGGGAACAGAAAATAAAAAACTATCTGTCCTCGCCAGGAATCGAACCTGGACCTCCTGCTATCCGGGCTGGAATGCTAATTAATCCATTACACCACAAGGACAAGCCAGTTATCTCATTCAATTCCCTAATGTAGAGGGAATAGAATGAGATAACTGGCTTGTCCTTGTGGTGTAATGGATTAATTAGCATTCCAGCCCGGATAGCAGGAGGTCCAGGTTCGATTCCTGGCGAGGACAGATTTTTTTTTATTTTCTGTTCCCTCTCATTAATTGTTTAAAAAATAAAAAAAATAATAATTTACATGGGATTAAAAACCACAACAAAAGAAAATATTTATAAATATTATTGATATTCATGAATTTTTTGAGTGTTGGATGGGACCCCCTATATTCAAAATACATATTCCAAATTAGGTTTTTAGTAATTTTATTAAAAAAAGTTGCATATGTTTATTTTGGCTGTAATCAGAGGACGATTAGATTTAAAACCAGTATTTGTGAACGTTAAATATTATTTAGAAGAAATCTTGCAGGAAATTATGATTTCTATAGATGTGAAATTTAATTTTCTAGATTTACATTTTATAGTAGTTTTAAAAAACAATAATGAATTACATATTTAAGAATGTAACATGGATGGTTGATCGCTGCCACTGCTTATTTCTACCAAACACTCTAAAGCCAGTCTGAGCGATCTTCCTTCTTAAACTCATTTCTCTTTTAGGTTTGTATTATCAAATAGTCATCTGCGTTCAACTCTAATGAAATCTGTCTAGCTAATGCAACAACTGATTTTTTTTATAGTAATTATATTTCTAATGAATAAAAATTTTTTTTTTTGTTAATGAACTAATAATCAAAGTACATACTGATAAGTATAGATAGCATTTAAGGGTAGAAATGAATAATTTCCTGAATAGCAATCGAATTGAGTATTGAGGTTTTGTATTTTAAAACTTTGAATAATTCACTTTTAACTGCAAGCAGGTGGGAAGTAACTAGTGGAGTAAAACTTGCTATCATGCTATGGTATTTTTAATTTAAGAGATTATAAAACATCATATGAAGAAAAGTTTGTATTCTATATAGTTTTATGTATAAATCTTTACAAAGTAACGTATTTACCAATGTAACTACAATGGTTGAGTGTTGCTCCTACTCATCCTGTCTGTCTGGCCGAGAATAGTCTAGAGGCAGCCTGGTTGTTTTTATTGTTTTTTTTTACTTTTATTGCTCTCTGGAGCTTGTAATATAAAATTTGTCATTTACACATATTTATACCAATATTTAAAAGAACTAATTGAAAACTGCCGTCATTGAAGAAGCTCCTGTACCTTCACTTGCAACACCTGTGAACTCGGGAGGTTTGACACTTCACCTAGAAAAGGTTATATCAATTGTTAGGGGTGGGAAAGGAATTTTTTTTTAATGATCTGGAGTGAATCTATACAACTATGAGATATAAAAACTGTTAAATCCCGCTGGATAACTTCTTATTTTTTTTTTAAAGATAAGTTTTCACCTGGAGCCATATCACAAGCTACTATAGGTCTGAAAGGCATATACCACTCATGTGTAGCTTTGGTAGACAAAATATAATCTGGGTGGCAAAGGATTCTCAATCATTTCTCCCTTCCTTCATTTTCAACAGATAAATGCATATTTTTATGGTATCTTCGTTAAAAAAAAAAAATGTTATGGTCAGTTGAATCTTTTTTTAACTTTTGCCACTTAGTTATTTTAATTTTTGGAGTGAGATCTATGGGCCCCTTCTCCCTGCACAGTGATGACCGTTTATTTGTTTTAGTAGTAGTAGTAGATCATTGGAGGGTAATCAACTTCTAGGTTATTACGCCCTACAAATACCCTTTAATATATTTACTATTAATTAGTTAATTACAGACAGGAATCAGGATTATTTCGACCACTATAACAACCTAAATTAATGGATTTTTTTTTTTNTTACACATGGCGAGTTTTTGACTGTGGAGATTATTTGTAGAGAAATTGTTGGGGTTCGATCAAAGTTGATAAAAATACAATTAAAAAAAATGTATTTTTCATTATTAGATGATCTTTCGGCTTAGAATGTAAGCCATCTTCAGGGCTATTGAAAAATAATGTATTGAGAGAACATGAGAAAAACATATTAAAATATACCTAAAAGCATAAATTAAGAAAGAATACCTTATTTCCCATAGAATGAACAAAAACAAATAAAACTGCACTCACAAAACATATCATCCACAATTGACACACATTTGACTTTAAAAACATTACTATTCTTTCTACTGAATGCAAATGACTATTATCTGAAACTGTACACATAAACTCGGTACAATCCAGCTAATGACAGAACTTATGAAGAACAAATTTCTTCAACCTATTTAAACATTTTCAACATTCTGAAAAACTATCAACCATCCTCCTAAGTAATTCTTAACAAATTTCCAGGTGTTCACGTAGGCTTCCAGGTATTGTATATTTTATGTGAGCCGCTTTCTTTATGTCTAACACCTCACATCCCCCATTCTTCACCAGCCCATCTTAAGATTTCTAATTTCTAATCCTTACCTCTAAGCCATTCAGATTTGTTCCAGGTGACAACAGGCCCCCTTTTGCCTTTATGATAGGTAGGTGTGGTTAACTTTGTACATATATTGTTATTGTTTTTTCAAAGCATTTCATATCACATTACTTCCAGCTACATAAATTTTATTTAATTATTATGTCAATCATATAGTTTTTCTTATAATATTGCATTTCAATAGCTTTGAAGATGGCTTGCAATATAAGCAGAAACGTCGGAAGATAATAAAAAATACATTAAAAAAAATGTTTTTTTTCGATCAACCCTGACCAACCCAAAACAATTTCCTAACTATGAATAACATATTAAAATTAGAAACTGAATTGAAATAAAAATTCATAGTTCAGTCTTATAGCAACAATTTTTATGCAAGAGTTTATTTATCTCATAGAGAAATTGAATGGAAATTTCAATACCTGAATGAGGTAATCCCTGATATCCTCAATTTGTTGGTTAAGACCCTTGAGTCCAAGGAATTGATTTGTTACTCTCTGGGACAAAGATCCAACTGTAGTGTCTTTAATGTCTCTTAAGAGATGCTCAACACCAACTTCCTCTGCTTCTTCAGCTCCAATTTCACTGGGGACATGCTCAAAAGTTTTGCTTGTAGGAGACCCGTCCTGGAAATATGCTATGTATAAAATAGAGCTAAGAAAACAGTTGATTCACAAAAAAAAAGCAAAAATCTCATTTCTAAATAATTATACAAAACATGAGTAAAGATAAAAGGCCAGCAACAGTTATCATCTAGACTAAAACATAAAAAGGTATAAGTATACTTTAAAAGACCAGACTAATGAGAGCTGAGGAAGCATTTAGGGATAATTAATATTTAATCAAATATAATTAATTTTTCATTTTAAAGCTTGAGGAAGATTTTAATCAATAAGATTTCATTTTTTGAGACATAAAAGTTTTTAAGAGTTTCAGAGAATGCACGTTAAACAATCAATAGTTATCATTCTGTCAGTGTCTTCAGACTTTTTTTTTTTTTTTTCTTCAAACTTAGTCAATATAAAAAACCACAACAGATTTCAAGGTGTTAAGTTCTACTAGGGCCTGCAAATGACCTTAATATAACAACTATAAAGGGGTTAAATTAAGGTTTTAAAATGTACTAAATACCAAGTTTATTTATATTTATCGACTTTGGTACTGAATTTTAACAGAGAGAAAAGTCAGTTTTATTCTTTCTTATTTGAACTCTAGCACATAATTTAGATAAGAGAATCCCTTCCAGTATTTCTTACATCCTTTCTTTCCTTTTGTCTATCTAGCTACGTCATACTGTAACAGCGAAGGGATTTTAAGTATAATTTACTTCTCAAATAAAATCTCACTCACATTTCCATGCCATTTTTTTACAGAATTTTTTTTTTCTTTTCTAATATCCATTATGTATAGAACAGATATACATATCAGTTGATGTGGAAGCTTCATGAAAAAATTAGGAATAAAGAGAAAGAGACTTTATTTTTTAAAAGAAGGGGGCTTAAAACTGCTTGAGAAAGAATGACGAGTGACTCTATTTCTGAACACTAAAATCATTGAACAAGTGAATCAAAATGGCAGGAGCAAACTTGTAAGCATTGATGGTTTTAGATATTGGCACCAAGTTGATTTCACATGGTACAAAATATTTATAATTTAGGGTCTGCTAGATGGCAATTCCATCCCTTCCTCCAGGTTTTTCAGTTATCATTTTTCCTGTTCTTTTAATCACATATCTTTCAAAAGAGTTGCATATTTTATTTATCATTATTTTTAGTGCAAGGCCTTCTCTTTTGGTACAAAATTTTTTACCGTTTCTTCTTCCGGGTTGGACCGTGTCAAATTGGTGTTATTTGCTGAGCTTTTGCACATCATGTGATGGCTTCTTCAGGGCTGAAAAGAGAAAGATTCTCTTCAGCCCTGAAGAAGCCACCACATGATGTGCGAAAGCTCGGCAAATAACACCAATTTGACACAGTCCAACCCGGAAGAAGAAACGGTAAATACTTCTGACGACCGTCGAAGCCTACATGAACAAAATTTTTTGTTAAAACTATTACAAACCTCAAGAATTTTTTTGTCATCTGTAATGTGCCTCAAATTTTGGGACTTTATATTCCTGGCTTTTTAGCTTTCTTTCTCCTATTGTCTGAGGACTGAGGCCCTCAAGATGAAGAAAGCATTTAATCAAAAACCCTTTAGGGGCGCCGGGATAGCTCAGGGGATCCGTACGGGTCTCGCAATCCTGACGCCGCGGGTTCAAATCCCGCACAGGTCAATCTTTTATTTATAATATAGAAGGTTGTCCTGAGCCATGGGTGTTTAAAAATAGGGTGGCAACCTGTAGATAGCCCCTCCCTCCAATGACCCTTAGTGGTTGCAAGGGAGGCTAACACAGGAAAAAAAAAAAAAAAAAAAAAAAAAAAAAATCAAAACCCTACCCACAAAGGTGATTGATTGCCTTCAATAGGAAGATATATATTTCAAAGAGTAAAATTCTACAAATACTCACATCATGTACTTCTTCAACAGCTCTATAAGCTTCTGTTGGAAGACCTAGGTCTTTAGGCTTGGCATCTATTATAACTAATACTGAATTAGGGCAGTATCGACGGATAAGATCATTTATTGCAACATCATTTTGATGTAGTTTAGGCCCAGTGTGATACCAACCGACAACTTTTTCTCGTGCTAAAATCAAAAATATTTTAAATTAAAAAAAAAATAAAAAAATAAAAAGAAAAAAAACACCCCTTTATTCGTTGCAATACTTCTATAGCGACTAATAAGAAAATAATAAGAAAACAATCGTAGTTCGTTTGCCTAAAAATAAAAATAAAAAATTAAATAAAGACAATGAATATGCAGTAAAATTACGTAATNTAATATATTTCTTAATTTTGAAAATTAAAAGTTAAAATTATGTATAAAATCAGAAATAATTAATAATTTAGTAAATTGAGTTAAAAAATTATTTTTTTAATAAGTACAGGCACACAGAGGGTTGGAGGGAAGTAGGGGGCATTCTACAGCCTGGTTTTCCATTCAAAACAAACTTGGCTCGAGCAAGCTCTCAATTTTTTCTACGAAAATTCTTAAAAAGATTAATAACACAAATTAGAAGAAGTAGAAAGTATGTTTAAAAAAAATTCAAATAAAAAAAATCATAAATCGCTAAAAAATATAATTTATCGTTAGAGTAAATATTTATAATCACACTTTGTGAAAAATATTATTTTCTAATATCACTTGTATAATATTTCTTGTATGAGAAACCATTTCTAAATACTAGAATTTTCTAGAATATTTAATCATATATGGAGAATAAGTGGAGGGGGGAGAGGGGTTACGACAAAGTTCTTTCAGATTGGTGAATCAAAATAGTCAGTTCTATTTATTTATATACATTGGTTCTGTTTTTGGAACAATTATGTTAGAGATATATATTAGCAATATGACTAGTTACATGCACTGTTGATTTAGTAGAGATATTAGCTTCTATTTTTTTTTGTTAATTGGATACCCTTTGAATATCAGAGTTATTATTGTAAAACAAAAAGATAAAATATTGCATAAAACAGGACATAAATACATTAACAGCTAAAGTGAATCGTAATACAATCTAAATAAACTTATAAATAAATATATAAAACGTGTATTAAAACAATAAATCATTAATCAAAGATATTGGATATGATATCAATTAAATGAAGTATATTTACATTTATGAATCATGTAATTATATATTTTAAACCATTCTCTTTCTCAGAAGTGAATATTATTATCGACAATGAAACAAATTCTTTACTTCATCGCTAACATTTCAAATCTAATTTATTTAAGAATTATATAATAAAATTAATTTTAAAGATGTTCCAATAAACTCTAAGACNTTAATTTAATAACAGAATATATATTTTTAAAAAATAAGAATAAAAAAGTAATAAACTCTCAAACTTTGGCATGAATGCCAGAGGACAAAAGTGCAATGAGTGCAAAAGACAAGTTGGTCCTCAACAGATAGCTCACCCTTCTTTACTATAAACACACTCATTGAATATTCCTTATTATAGCCTATTATTCCTATTGTAAAAGGTTTCAGAAACATCACTGATGATGTTTTTTTAACATTTTAATAAAACTCACTGATTTATTTTTTTTATACCGAACAATAATAATCAGAATCATGGTGATCCATAAATATCTTCCTTTATCACTTGACATAGTAGCCACTCCAAGGATGTTGTGACATAATTTTGCTAAAATTTCTTTATCTCCCCAAATTTGTTTCTCATTGACTAGCATAGCTAATTTGCTTTATTGCCTTCAATATAAATACTGACTTAATTGTCAGATGGACTATTCTACTGTTAAGAGAAAAACTTTTCTACAAACACTGAACTATAAATAATGGGTTCATATGTTTCATGAATATAAAATTGTCATTGATGAAGTGATAGAATATTGGGCAGTTGAATGGGACTAGAAATATGCTATGAATGCAGCTAGTGGTCAAATTCTTGAAAATGTTAAATGTTATTATATGCACAAAATTAATATAATAATAGCCTTAACACAAATTTAAGAAAGGAATAATCAAGGTATTTTTTAATGAATGATATAATACTCATAAAAATATGAACAAAGTTGTACCTACAAAACACTATTTTTTTTTTTTTGTAAACTATAAGATGAGTTTGTTAATGGCAAAAATCAGTCAAAGAGAAGGGGAGCGTTAGAAGAAGACCAAAATTTAAAATCTTATTATACTTGTTATTATTCTTGATATGAAAACATGTATAGAATAAGTAAAATGTAATTTTATAACATTTATAGTCGATAACATTTTTCAATAAAACACATATTAAGTAAGGACAATATTTAAAAATTGGACAGGCCCTCATATTTGTAAAATACAGAATCCATACTTGGTATTTAAGCTCTTTATGTAAACCATTGAATGAATTAATTCTTGGTTGAAAAAAGATGAAAAATTTTAATGTTCTGTCTGTCATACATAATAATTTAAGAGGTATAAAACTGTACCTTTTTTTTTTTTAGAAAAAAAAAAAAATTCTAAATAGTTGTTTTAAATAGAGCATTAAAACAATTAATACAAAATTCCATAATCAAGATAAGGGGTTAACCAGAAACAAACATTTAAGTAAAATATTTTCTAAAACAAAATAATGACCATAAGAAGAGAATTTGTTGGGGTTCAGTCAAGGTTGATTCAAAAAAATAAAATTTAAAAAAATGTATGTTTATTATCAGCCAACGTTTCAGCATGCATTGTTAGCCATCTTTGGGGCTGTTGAAGTCAATGTCATAAGAAAACTAATTTTTCCTCAGTATGGTCATATACTGAGTTCACTAAACTTCAGCATACTTAATCTGTTAACCGGACAAGATGTATAAATGCGTCAGACAAAAATAATATCGGGTACGGGTAGGACATATGAATATGTCCTCAATAGTTGCATAATTTTTGAGGACGTATTCATGTCTCCGTGCGTGATGTATTGACATGTCCTAGCAAACAATACGCGCCCGGTACATGTTGCATAATTTGAATGGGAACTCCTCGGTTAACAGGTTAAGTGTTTAAGTAAAATTATCTAAATTAACGAAAGTGGAGTTTTATTTATGGATAAAAATTGTTGTTATGAACTTTTATATATTGAGCTATGAACTTTTATTTCAATTCAGTTTCTAATTATGCTATATAATTTATAAGTAGAGAAATTGTTGTGGTTCAGTCAAGGTTGATAAAAAAAAATAAAATTTTTAAAATGTACTTTTTTTTAATTTGCCGACGCTTTGGCTTACATTGTAAGCCATCTTCAGGGCTGTTGAAATGCAGTGACATAAGAAAAAAACTATATGATTTACATTATTACATACAATTGATTGACTAGAAGTAATGTATTATGAATGCTCCGGAAAAACTATAACAATATTTGTAGAAAGTTCACCCCACCAATCTCTCATGCAGACAAAAGGGGACCTATTATCAACTGGATTAAATGATCATGACTGAAAAGTAAGGCTTGGAAATTAGGAAGGTGAGACGTTAGTACAAAGAGAGAGTGGCCTGCATCAAAGGGGGCAATACAGGGAAAATAGGTAAGAATTGTTTCGGATAAGTAGCATAAAGATCTATGAGACAAGTTAGAAGAAGGATTTTCAGAATGTTGAAAATGTTTGAATAAGTTGAAGACATTTGTTCAATGTCAGTTCTGTCATTAACTGGATTGTAAGGTTAGAGAAAGTATTTCTAAGGGATTTTTTGATTTTTTTCAAACTTTTTGGGAAAATAAGGGAGAGAGAACAAAGCAAGGTCAATGTTTTGGGAGAGGAGCTTGGATTGGGAAGTGCGAATGTAGAATTCGTTAACAAGTTTTTTAATGGTTTCCCTACGCACACCATTAAAAACTTTCTAACGAATTCTACATTTCTACTTCCAAAATCAAGCCCCTCTCCCAAAACAATGACCTTACTTTCCATTCTCTCCCTTACATTCCCAAACTTTCTGAAAAAATTACAAAATCTCTTAGAAAAACTTTCCCTAACCTTAAGCTTGCCTTTCCCACCAATAACAAACTTAAATCTATAAACACTCACCTCAATAACCCCATCACTCTTCCGAAGAGAACCATTGTTGTCTACAAAATTCTTTGTTTCATTCCTAATTGCCATGTTTCATACATTGAGAAAAACTAAAACTCGATTTCCACTATTCTTTCCACTTAACCCCATGAATTCAAATGCTTATTACCTGAAACCATATACATTAACTTACATCACAATCCAGTTAACGACTGAGAAAAAATGTCTTCAACTTATTCAAACCATTTCAACATTCTGAAAAACCATTAGCCCTCCTCCTACACCAATCTGTTTAACTTGTCTCCAACATCCTTAGGTGACTTATCTGAAGCAATTTTTTTTTGTTTTCAATTTTCCTGGTATTGCTCCCTTTAATGCAGGCTGCTCTCTCTTTTCAACTTCGCCTCACCCTTCACTTGTCCATCTTAAGTTTTCCTAATTTCCAAGCCTTACCTCTCAGTCATGAACATATGATCCAGGTGACAACACGTCCCCTCTCGCCTTCATGATAGGTTCATGTGGTTAACTTTCTACACATTTTGTTATTGTTTTCCTCAGCATTTTATATCACACTACTTCTAGTTACATCAATTTTATGTAATTATAATGTTAATCATATAGTTCTTTTTTTTTATGACATTATATTTTAACAGCCCTGAAGATGGCTTACAATGTAATGCAGATAATAAAACAATACATTTTTTAAATTGAAAATTTTTTTTTGGATCAACCTTGACTGAACGCCAGCAAATTCTCTACTAATAACACTGAACTGAAGTTTTTGTTTCGGGGTTGAAATTAGATGATTTTAATGTATTTCCACATGTTAAAACCGAAAATAACCATAAAAATTATATATTAGCTCTTGTTTTCAAGATATAGTATCATTCTATTATATATATATTGAGTTTTCAACAAATGAAATATTTCATCACCAACAGTTGGTACACATGTTTGTTTACATAACACCCCTCTCATCAGCTGTTCATAAGTAGTAAACATAACCTTTGCGAGTTTGTCAATTGTACGCACGTGGTTGCTATTGAAATTATCGTGTGAAGTTGATTTTT